>JAXIVJ010000664.1:147500-196675 GCA_036785665.1 Chirona hameri
TTGACCTTATGTGACCTGGCCTCGACCTGAGGGCCATTATATGGGGTCAGGGTGTGAAAATGGCTGTTACTACAATTATACGTGTAAACTAACCCATACAACATGTGTAGCATGGCTTTCGTAGACCTCTTGCCAATAGTGACCTGCTGTGACCTGACCTTGACCTTCTCTTACAATTTTACTTTTACTTATGCGGGATATGCATTATACTTTGAGAGCACTTTGTGCGATAATAGTCGCAATCTAAGGCTTTAGATGGAGAGTATGTCCCAAAAACTCAAATACATCAATGTTTATCTTTGACCTGACCGTCCCCTAACATGTGACTTTTGAAAATGTAGCGTAAGCTTTAGATGCATCTCATTGAGAGCTTTCGAATGCCATCTTGCGCGTCTCGCTGCGTTATTGGTTCGGAAGATAACGAGGGGGCAGAATCCCCCCCCCCCGCCGCCCCCCCCCCCTCCAGCGCGGCGGGGCGGGTTTGGCTGAGTACCATGGCGGTGCGCGGGTTAGATGACAATTAAAAACTCCAATTCCTTTTCAACGATTTTTTCGTACTGAGGACCCCATGCCCCCCCCCCCCCCCTCCCCGGTCAGCAACTTTCCACACTCTATCGACCCGACACTACCCCCCCCCCCCCCCCCGCTCAAGGGGGTGGGGGGGGAATAGAAATAGAGGAAGTTGTAATTTCACTTCTAAATTGAGATGCGATCAATTTGATACCATACACGTGTAATAAAACCAGTAAGACACCTTAATCGGCGAAGGACGAGCGAGCCCGTAGAAACCCTATAGCAAGGAAATTGGTCTGCTGTCATCTAAACTCCATTTACCTTTGCCTTTTTGCGCTGAAACTGATACCACACACCAAATTGCAGCTCAATCGTTCTAGCCGCTTCTGAGTTACGGAATAGGGGTGCAGTTACGTGCGCACGTGCAGTGTGACCCAGAGTTTGACTTGCGCGACATTGCCTGTAGTGTGGTCTCAAACCACACACCAAGTTTCAGCTTAATCGTTCCAGCCGTTTCTGAGTTACGGAACAGGAGTGTGCACGTGCGCACGTGCAGTGTGACACAGAGTTTGACTTGCGTGACATTGCCTGTAGTGTGGTCTCAAACCACACACCAAGTTTCAGCTTAATCGATCCAGCTGTTTCTCAGCTATAGCAGGACAACGTTTTCTGACACCCCTGACGCGGAACATGTTACGCGCCATGCTGACCTCTCACGTGATACGAAGCATGTCAATAATTGGGCTATCCGATGGCGAAGATCGTTTGTCAATCGGATGCGGGATTCCAAAGATATAAGCTCCTCAAAAGCGTTACGGTCGGGCCGGGTCGGGTCGGCCGCTAATATGTGAGAAAAGATCCCGTATTCAGTGAGGACTCGTTACGCAGTCTACACCACAACTCAGCGTGCGTACTGCGCGCCACCCCACCCACCCTCTGTAGCCTCGTCTCTGTTTGTATACAGCTACTGCTGACACCTTGCCAATGTGCAATACATGCATGCCAGACACACGGTTGGAGGGTCACAAGGGATACAGGTTCTAACGGAGGGTCAGAAGGGATACAGGTCCTAACGGAGGGTCAGAAGGGATACAGTTACTGACGGAGGGTCACAAGGGATACAGGTCCTGACGGAGGGTCACAAGGGATACAGGTCCTGACGGAGGGTCAGAAGGGATACAGGTCCTGACGAAGGGTCAGATGGGATGCAGGTCCTGACGGAGGGTCACAAGGGATACAGATCCTGACGGAGGGTCAGAAGGGATACAGTTCCTGACGGAGGGTCACAAGGGATACAGGTCCTGACGGAGGGTCAGAAGGGATACAGGTCCTGACGGAGGGTCAGAAGGGATACAGGTCCAACGGAGGGTCAGAAGGGATACAGGTCCTGACGGAGGGTCACAAGGGATACAGGTCCTGACGGAGGGTCAGAAGGGATACAGTTCCTGACGGAGGGTCACAAGGGATACAGGTCCTGACGGAGGGTCAGAAGGGATACAGGTCCTGACGAAGAGTCAGAAGGGATACAGGTCCTGACGGAGGGTCAGAAGGGATACAGGTCCTGACGGAGGGTCACAAGGGATACAGGTCCTGACGGAGGGTCAGAAGGGATACAGGTCCTGACGGAGGGTCAGAAGGGATACAGTTCCTGACGGAGGGTCACAAGGGATACAGGTCCTGACGGAGGGTCACAAGGGATACAGGTCCTGACGGAGGGTCACAAGGGATACAGGTCCTGACGGAGGGTCAGAAGGGATACAGGTCCTGACGGAGGGTCACAAGGGATACAGGTCCTAACGGAGGGTCAGAAGGGATACAGGTCCTGACGGAGGGTCACAAGGGATACAGGTCCTGACGGAGGGTCAGAAGGGATACAGGTCCTAACGGAGGGTCAGAAGGGATACAGGTCCTGACGGAGGGTCAGAAGGGATACAGGTCCTGACGGAGGGTCACAAGGAATACAGGTATTGACGGAGGGTCACAAGGGATACAGGTCCTGACGGAGGGTCAGAAGGGATACAGGTCCTGACGGAGGGTCACAAGGGATACAGGTTCTAACGGAGGGTCACAAGGGATACAGGTCCTGACGGAGGGTCAGAAGGGATACAGGTCCTGACGGAGGGTCAGAAGGGATACAGGTTCTAACGGAGGTCAGAAGGGATACAGGTCCTGACGGAGGGTCAGAAGGGATACAGGTCCTAACGGAGGGTCAGAAGGGATACAGGTCCTGACGGAGGGTCAGAAGGGATACAGGTCCTGACGGAGGGTCAGAAGGGATACAGGTTCTAATGGAGGGTCAGGAGGGATACAGGTCCTGACGGAGGGTCAGAAGGGATACAGGTCCTGACGGAGGGTCACAAGGGATACAGGTCCTGACGGAGGGTCAGAAGGGATACAGGTCCAGACGGAGGGTCAGAAGGGATACAGGTCCTGACGGAGGGGCACAAGGTATACAGGTCCTGACGGAGGGTCAGAAGGGATACAGGTCCTGACGGAGGGTCAGAAGGGATACAGGTCTTGGGTCACAAAGGATACAGGTCCTGACGGAGGGTCAGAAGGGATACAGGTCCTGACGGAGGGTCACAAGGGATACAGGTCCTGACGGAGGGTCAGAAGGGATACAGGTCCTGACGAAGGGTCAGATGGGATGCAGGTCCTGACGGAGGGTCACAAGGGATACAGGTCCTGACGGAGGGCCAGAAGGGATACAGGTCCTGCCGGAGGGTCAGAAGGGATACAGGTCCTGACGGAGGGTTAGATGGGGTGGCGGTCCTGACGGAGGGTCAGATGGGGTGGCGGTCCTGACGGAGGGTCAGAGGGGGTGGCGGTTCTGAAGGAGGGTCTGAAGGGATACAGGTCCTGACGGAGGGTCAGAAGGGGTGGCGGTCCTGAAGGAGGGTTAGAGGGGGTGGCGGTCCTGACGGAGGGTCAGAGGGGATACAAGTCCTGAAGGAGGGTCAGAAGGGGTGGCGGTCCTGACGGAGGGTCAGAGGTGGTGGCGGTCCTGACGGAGGGTCAGAGGGGGTGGCGGTCCTGACGGAGAGTCAGAGGGGGGTGGCGGTCCTGACGGAGGGTGGCGGTCCTGACGGAGGGTCAGATGGGATACAGGTCCTGACGAAGGGTCAGATGGGGTGGCGGTCCTGACGGAGGGTCAGAGGGGGTGGCGGTCTTGACGGAGGGTCAGAGGGGGTGGCGGTCCTGACGGAGGGTCAGAGGGGGTGGCGGTCTTGCCGGAGTGTCAGATGGGATACAGGTCCTGAAGGAGGGTCAGAGGGGGTGGCGGTCCTGACGGAGGGTCAGAGGAGATACAGGTCCTGAAGGAGGGTCAGAGCGGGTGGCGGTCCTGACGGAGGGTCAGAGGGGGTGGCGGTCCTGACGGAGGGACGGCCCGGCGGCCCGGCAGCCATGTTGTACCAGGAGCCGCGCCCCGCAGTGTACAGACTAGGGCGGGACCGCAGGGCTCCACACCTAGGCCAATACCTGTGTGTTGTCCGGTGCGGTGCCCGCTGGCCGCCAGTTGTTGACTACCCTGGCGGCTGCTTCTGGCGGGCTGCAGAGTTCATCACTGGCACTCCGGCTCACCAGACAGGCCGTGCTGCCGCGCGCCGGCGAGGCCGCGGCAGCTGCAGACTGCACACTACTGTATACTGGGGTGCGGTCGGGAATAGCGAACATACAACACAACACAAACAACACAACACAACATACAACAACCAACACGATCAATACTTTTGGGAGATAATGGTAGCAAATCAGGCTTGCGTGAGCCTTCATTGAATAATATTTAGTGATAAATCGTGTGCCAGCTTCTTTGGGTTCTTGACCAGCGTGTTAAAAACATCGATTTAAAGAAATTAGGTAAGGCAACGACAGGGACACTACGTCGAGTTGAATCATTATCCCCGATAACTTAGTGACTCACGAGTCACGCCTGGCCCCACACACCGCCCCGTTCCATCCGCCATGGGGCATTACCTGGCGGCAGCAGCAGCTCCGAACAGCTCCGAACGGCTCCGAACGGCTCCGAACAGCTCCGAACAGCGACGAGCAGCGACGAGCAGCGACGAGCAGCGACGAGCAGCTCCGAACAGCGACGAGCAGCTCCGAACAGCTCCGAACAGCTCCGAACAGCTCCGAACAGCTCCGAACAGCGACGAACAGCTCCGAACAGCTCCGAACAGCTCCGAACAGCTCCGAACAGCTCCGAACAGCGACGAACAGCGACGAACAGTGACACCCCAGCACATACAGTGGCCAGCACCGACTGCCGCCGTGGCGGGGGCAACAGGGAAACCGTTCTCCCATCTCCCTTCCTCTCTCACATCCGGCCCGGATGTCCTGACGCCGCAGCCAATTCCTGCCGATAGTCAGTGCTGGAAACTATCTCTCCCGCACCATCCTGACCGGCCTGCGACACGTCCGGGACAGCTCACCGCAGCTGAGTACAGGACGGAACACTGCACTGCACTGCACTGCACTGCACTGTGCTGCACTGTGCTGCACTGTGCTGCACTGTGCTGCACTGTGCTGCACTGTGCTGCACTGTGCTGCACTGTGCTGCACTGCACTGCGCTGCGCTGTGCTGCGCTGTGCTGTGCTGCGCTGTGCTGCGCTGTGCTGCGCTGTGCTGTGCTGTGCTGTGCTGCGCTGTGCTGCGCTGTGCTGCGACTGCGCTGCGCTGCGCTGCGCTGCGCTGCGCTGCGCTGTGCTGCGCTGCGCTGTGCTGTGCTGCGCTGTGCTGCGCTGAGCTGTGCTGCGCTGCGCTGCGCTGAGCTGCGCTGTGCTGTGCTGCGCTGTGCTGCGCTGTGCTGTGCTGCGCTGCGCTGTGCTGCGCTGTGCTGCGCTGTGCTGTGCTGCGCTGTGCTGTGCTGCGCTGTGCTGCGCTGTGCTGTGCTGCGCTGTGCTGCGCTGTGCTGCGCTGTGCTGCGCTGTGCTGCGCTGTGCTGCGCTGTGCTGCGCTGTGCTGCGCTGTGCTGCGCTGTGCTGCGCTGTGCTGCGCTGTGCTGCGCTGTGCTGCGCTGTGCTGCGCTGTGCTGCGCTGTGCTGCGCTGTGCTGCGCTGTGCTGCGCTGTGCTGCGCTGTGCTGCGCTGTGCTGCGCTGCGCTGCGCTGCGCTGTGCTGCGCTGTGCTGCGCTGCGCTGTGCTGCGCTGTGCTGCGCTGTGCTGCGCTGTGCTGCGCTGTGCTGCGCTGTGCTGCGCTGTGCTGCGCTGTGCTGCGCTGCGCTGTGCTGCGCTGTGCTGCGCGGTGCTGCGCTGTGCTGCGCTGTGCTGCGCTGTGCTGCGCTGTGCTGCGCTGTGCTGCGCTGTGCTGCGCTGTGCTGCGCTGTGCTGCGCTGTGCTGCGCTGTGCTGCGCTGTGCTGCGCTGTGCTGCGCTGTGCTGCGCTGTGCTGCGCTGCGCTGTGCTGCGCTGTGCTGCGCTGCGCTGTGCTGCGCTGTGCTGCGCTGTGCTGCGCTGTGCTGCGCTGTGCTGCGCTGTGCTGCGCTGTGCTGCGCTGTGCTGCGCTGTGCTGTGCTGCGCTGTGCTGCGCTGTGCTGCGCTGTGCTGCGCTGTGCTGCGCTGTGCTGCGCTGTGCTGCGCTGTGCTGCGCTGTGCTGCGCTGTGCTGCGCTGTGCTGCGCTGTGCTGCGCTGTGCTGCGCTGTGCTGCGCTGTGCTGCGCTGTGCTGTGCTGCGCTGTGCTGCGCTGCGCTGCGCTGCGATGCGCTGTGCTGCGCTGTGCTGTGCTGCGCTGTGCTGCGCTGTGCTGCGCTGTGCTGCGCTGTGCTGCGCTGTGCTGCGCTGTGCTGCGCTGTGCTGCGCTGTGCTGCGCTGTGCTGCGCTGTGCTGCGCTGTGCTGCGCTGTGCTGCGCTGTGCTGCGCTGTGCTGCGCTGCGCTGCGCTGCGCTGCGCTGTGCTGCGCTGCGCTGTGCTGCGCTGTGCTGCGCTGTGCTGTGCTGCGCTGTGCTGCGCTGTGCTGCGCTGCGCTGCGCTGCGCTGTGCTGCGCTGTGCTGTGCTGCGCTGTGCTGCGCTGTGCTGCGCTGTGCTGCGCTGTGCTGCGCTGCGCTGTGCTGCGCTGTGCTGCGCTGTGCTGCGCTGTGCTGTGCTGCGCTGTGCTGCGCTGTGCTGCGCTGCGCTGTGGTGCGCTGTGGTGCGCTGTGCTGTGCTGTGCTGCGCTGCGCTGCGCTGTGCTGCGCTGCGCTGTGCTGCGCTGACAGCCGGCTGCCGGTCGTGTCTAACAACGCCTTTTAAGGCAATGGCTTCTGAAATTCTGAATTGCCTTGGTCCAAGGGACGGTTCCACAGTTTTTATTGTTTCAAGTCAGCACTGTCAGTACTGTCAAACAAAGATGATCCCGAATATTTCATTCAAAATATAGCAGCGCATGGTTTAACCAGATCTCACGGACAAAATGCAGCTGATCTTGGGACCTGGAATGATGTCATTAACAATTTGTAGGTCATCAGCAGAAATTAGTTTGGAAATGTGTACGTCCCCTGACGACTGAGGGCACTGAACAGTTTGGTGTGTCACCAAATCACAGTGCATGGTGGCACTACGATTTTAGTATGCCCTGAGCATGTGCGAACAATATGCCACCATTCATTTCCTCCAAATGTTTACCCCCATCCTGCCCCGAGCGAGAGAAGTTTGATTTACCCTCTAACATAGGCCACACTAGCGCCACCATTAGGGCCACTTTCGAACTATACTCAATTCCACGGATCTCCCATGACCATTTAGGGATGTCTGTGCTGGTAAGTGCGAGGTTTAATGACGTTAACTAAACAAATCAAGCTCGGTTCAAACCGCTAAAACCCCTTAAATTGAAAGTGTGCTTTTTAGGCAATTTTTCAAACCAAAATTGTATTACAAGTCATTCAGATTGTTTTGAATGAACACAGAACATATGTGGAATTGAGTAAAGCCCAAAGTCGGCCCTAATGGTCGCGCTAGTGTCGCCTAGGTAAATCAAACTTCTCTCGCTCCGCGCAGGATGGGGGTAAACATTTGGAGGAAATGAATGGTGGCATATTGTTCGCACATGCTCAGGGCATACTAAAATCATATGGATACCATGCCCTGTGATTTGGTGACACACCGTACTGGACAGTGATAAGGCACTCGGGCGTTCTGAGAGGGCCTTCATGGCACCCAAACAACCCTGAGGGCACTGGACAGTGAGAAGGCACTCGGTCGTTCTGCGAGGGCCTTCATGGCACCCAAACAGCAAGACCCTGAGGGCACCAGAAAGTCTAGGTCACCCGAAAGGCAATGACATCATGGTACTCAGAAGCTGTTTTAACTTTTGACTTCGCCTGTCACTGGGCATTGGCTGTTGGTGATATTTTGATAATAAACAAAAATAAAGCCCGTATAACTACATAGAGCGAGCACTCCGGAAAAGGCATCAGATAAGCAAGAACACCTGTCATCATTGTACTCAGGAAGCAAGCCCGTATAACTACATAGAGCGAGCACTCCGGAAAAGGCATTAGATAGGCAAGGTCACCTGTCATCATTGTACTCAGGAAGCAAGCCCGTATAACTACATAGAGCGAGCACTCCGGAAAAGGCATCAGATAGGCAAGATCACCTGTTATCATTGTACTCAGGAAGCAAGCCCGTATAACTACATAGAGCGAGCACTCCGGAAAAGGCATTATATAGGCAAGGTCACCTGTTATCATTGTACTCAGGAAGCAAGCCCGTATAACTACATAGAGCGAGCACTCCGGAAAGGCATTAGAAAGGCAAGGTCACCTGTCATCATTGTACTCAGGAAGCAAGCCTGTATAACTACATAGAGCGAGCAATCCGGAAAAGGCATCAGATAGGTAAGGTCACCTGTTATCATTGTACTCAGGAAGCAAGCCCGTATAACTACATAGAGCGAGCACTCCGGAAAAGGCTTCAGATAGGCAAGGTCACCTGTTATCATTGTACTCAGGAAGCAAGCCCGTATAACTACATAGAGCAAGCACTCCGGAAAAGGCATTAGATAGGCAAGGTCACCTGTTATCATTGTACTCAGGAAGCAAGCCCGTATAACTACATAGAGCGAGCACTCCGGAAAAGGCATCAGATAGGCAAGATCACCTGTTATCATTGTACTCAGGAAGCAAGCCCGTATAACTACATAGAGCGAGCACTCCGGAAAAGGCATCAGATAGGCAAGGTCACCTGTCATCATTGTACTCAGGAAGCAAGCCCGTATAACTACATAGAGCGAGCACTCCGGAAAAGGCATCAGATAAGCAAGGCCACCTGTTATCATTGTACTCAGGAAGCAAGCCCGTATAACTACATAGAGCGAGCACTCCGGAAAAGGCATCAGATAGGCAAGGTCACCTGTCATCATTGTACACAGGAAGCAAGCCCGTATAACTACATAGAGCGAGCAATCCGGAAAAGGCATCAGATAGGCAAGATCACCTGTCATCATTGTACTCAGGAAGCAAGCCCGTATAACTACATAGAGCGAGCACTCCGGAAAAGGCATTAGATAGGCAAGGTCACCTGTCATCATTGTACTCAGGAAGCAAGCCCGTATAACTACATAGAGCGAGCACTCCGGAAAAGGCATCAGATAGGCAAGATCACCTGTCATCATTGTACTCAGGAAGCAAGCCCGTATAACTACATAGAGTGAGCACTCCGGAAAGGGCATCAGATAGGCAAGGTCACCTGTTATCATTGTACTCAGGAAGCAAGCCCGTATAACTACATAGAGCGAGCACTCCGGAAAAGGCATTAGATAGGCAAGGCCACCTGTTATCATTGTACTCAGGAAGCAAGCCCGCATAACTACATAGAGCGAGCACTCCGGAAGAGGGATCAGATAGGCAAGATCACCTGTCATTATTGTACTCAGGAAGCAAGCCCGTATAACTACATAGTGCGAGCACTCCGGAAAGGGCATTAGACAGGCAATCCTAGGGAACATGGAGACGAGTCATCACCTCCCTGCTTTTCTAAACTCTGTTCGGTGTGTTTGGCCATCAAGGACACATTTCACCTTTGGGACATAATGGTTCAAAATCAGACCTAGGGTGTATCGTCGGTACGGATCCAAAGTACGGATCCCCGAAATGTCATTAAGAATTTCACGAGAAATCAACTTCTAAAAAAAATGCAGTGCCGGGTCATGGTGTTCCCTCAGGTGAGGGGCAGGTTGATGTTGATGTTGATGTTGATTTATTTAACAAAAGCAAGAAACAAAGAATGATGTGAGGGAAAGGTGCAAAAGCACTTTCAGCGCTTATGACTAGGCACCATTTCCCGACTCACGAACATACATGTACACACTCACACACAACCCCCGCAAACGCGACGACCGCCCCCCTCTTCGCCGACCTTATTATAGCAGCACTACCTCAGGCCGATGCACCAAGGCTGCGTCGCGGTTTACCGTTCAAAGCGTTTGGTATGCTTAATATATATTTGCACAGCTGTAGCCACAGCCAGACCAGCAGCGCTATTCAGAGTATGACTGTGCAAAATTATAACTAATTTGTGATTGTTTTTAACTGGCTGTAATCTGCAATTAAGTTTTGTAATGTGATTTCTAACTCAACTCTGGGAAAGTTGTATTGAGGACAGAAGAAGAAAAATGCTGAACTGTTTCAGCAGTTTGTCCACAGCTGCAATTTGGACTGTTAGTTTGTGACGAATGTATCTGAAATAAATGAGCATTTAGGCTGGACATGCCAAGCCTGAGCCTGGTATGGAGTATATTATTAATTTGATATCCATAACTGAAGTATATTGGGGGTTTGGTCAAATCATACATCTGAGCAACTGCTTGAGGTGACACGACCCACGTCATGGTGTTCTCTCAGGTGAGGAGCTGGTCAAATGACCCAGGCCATGGTGTTATCCCAGCCAGGTGAGGAGCGGGTGACACGACTCGGGACGTGGTGTTCTCTCAGGTGAGGGGTGGGTGACACGACATGGGTCATTGTGTTCGCGCAGGAGAGGGGCGTGCGATGTGCTGTATCGGCGTCAGGTCAGGTCAGGTCATGGTGTTCTCGCAGGTGAGGGGCGTGCGATGTGCTGTAGCGGCGGCAGGTCAGGTCAGGTCATGGTGTTCTCGGGTGAGGGGCGGGCGATGTGCTGTAGCGGCGTCAGGTCAGGTCAGGTCATGGTGTTCTCTCAGGTGAGGGTCGGGCGATGTGCTGTATCGGCGTCAGGTCAGGTCAGGTCATGGTGTTCTCGCAGGTGAGGGGCGTGCGATGTGCTGTAGCGGCGGCAGGTCAGGTCAGGTCATGGTGTTCTCGGGTGAGGGGCGGGCGATGTGCTGTAGCGGCGTCAGGTCAGGTCAGGTCATGGTGTTCTCTCAGGTGAGGGTCGGGCGATGTGCTGTAGCGGCGTCAGGTCAGGTCAGGTCATGGTGTTCTCTCAGGTGAGGGTCGGGCGATGTGCTGTATCGGCGTCAGGTCAGGTCAGGTCATGTTGTTCTCTCAGGTGAGGGTCGGACGATGTGCTGTATCGGCGTCAGGTCAGGTCAGGTCATGTTGTTCTCTCAGGTGAGGGTCGGGCGATGTGCTGTATCGGCGTCAGGTCAGGTCAGGTCATGTTGTTCTCTCAGGTGAGGGTCGGGCGATGTGCTGTATCGGCGTCAGGTCAGGTCAGGTCATGTTGTTCTCTCAGGTGAGGGTCGGGCGATGTGCTGTAGCGGCGTCAGGTCAGGTCATGGTGTTCTCTCAGGTGAGGGTCGGGCGATGTGCTGTATCGGCGGCAGGTCAGGTTAGGTCATGGTGTTCTCGTAGGAGAGAGTCGGGCGATGTGCTGTATCGGCGTCAGGTCAGGTCAGGTCATGTTGTTCTCTCTCAGGTGAGGGGCGGGTGACACGACCCGAGTCATGGTGTTCTCTCAGGTGAGGGGCGGGTGACACAAACCAGGCCATGGTGTTCTTTCAGGTGAGGGGTAGGTAACACGACCTGGGTCATGGTGTTCTCGCAGGTTTCCACTTTTGCTGAAGCGGCGCGAAATTTCCACTTTTTGACTGCTGCAAAGGCAATTTTACGATAAATTGTTAACTTCCCCGCAAAAAAGTGTGTGTGTGGGGGAGGGGGGGGGGGGGGTCAACCACCCCACCTTCTGAGAGTGGGTGGGTCGGGGGGACCGTCCCCCCGATCCCCCCTCCCGTCGGCCACGCCCCTGCATGTTACGGATGAAATTTCCTTCGTTTTCCTTTCGGAGCAGCGGTATGTCAAAGAGAAAACAAAGGACATTTCATCCGTAACTGACTGAGCCTATTTCCACGTCGCAGGGGTGTAAGATCCTATTCAGTTGAGGGGCTTCAGCTCCTCCCCCCCTCCCCCCAACTTGGCTTCAGCCACCCCAACTTAGACGAGTAAGTGGGTCAAATCCGGGGAGATATCTGTATTTTGGTGGATTTTGATGTTACTTTAAGCGATTTTTCCCAGCTCAGCCCCCCCCCCGCCCAAAAAAAAACTTTTCTGGAGAAGCTACACCCCTGACACGTTGTATTTTCATATTCCAATCTTTATTTTAACAGGAATTACATGGAAACTAGAATCAGCTTCCGCCATAAAAGGTGTGTGTGTGGGGGGGGGGGGGGGGTCGGCCGCCATAAAAAGTGTGGGCTCGACCCCCCCCCCCCTCCGTCAGCGACGCCCCTGTGACATGTGTTGTTTTGGGAAGTAGGCGTGGCACAAAACCATCTTGATCTGTCATTGCTGAATTGTAATTGTTTATTTGTTTATTAGTTATACAACAACCACAGGCCGAAGCCCACTTACGGCTGAAGTCAAAACACACAACACACGCATCCTCATACATTCACGCATTCATACCTCAGACATGATGACAATTACAATAAATAAGTGATCCCGCTACCCTACGCAAAAGTAGGGCAAGTGACTAAAAGTCAGCACCGCTGCCCCGCCCATGGGAATCAATAACTGCCTTCACTGCAAGCAAACTTAAAAGCTTGCGACTTAAAAGTAGTTGAACAAAAGAAATCAGTCTCTGGTATTTCCTGGATAAATCTGTTGCAGGTCGCTGGTAGCTGCGATAAAAAGCTGTTCCGTACCGAATTCACCCTACCACCCGGCACACGAAACAATCCAGTGTGTCTCGTGCGTCGAGTGGGAACAGACAGGTGAAACATTGACACTAGATTTCCACAGTTAAGGCGGTCACGAAGTACCGAATGCAAAAATCTTATGTCGGCTTGGATGAAACGACCTTTGATGGACTGACATTTAAAATGTTTCAGCAGCGAAGAATAGTCCAAGGCGGGACAGCGGCGCTGGGTTGTACATCCTAACCACATAAGAAACCTGTGTTGCAGACGCTCGAGGCGTCTTAAGTGGGTTGCTGCGGCCCCAGACCAGATAATACTACCATATTCAATCACGGACCTCACATGGGCGTTATACGCTGACAAGATTGCGGGGTGATTGAAATCTAGTCGGCGAGAGCATGGAGACATGTGTACACTGCGCATGAGCAAACCGAGCATGCGGTTGGCCTTGCCTACGGTTGAATCTACATGGTCGGCGAATGTCAGCATAGCATCTAATATGACACCGAGGTCACGCATATGTTCGCATCTCTCCAGTTGATGCCCATCTAATACATAGGTACAGCGAATGGGGGCCGTGCGAAGAGTGAATGAGATAGTCTTGCATTTAGCTGGATTGAGCTTCAAGTGCCAGATTTTAGACCATGCGCTAAGACGGTCCAGGTCGGCCTGAAGGGAAACGGTATCTTCACGATTTTGAATGCGATGACATTTTTTGACATCAGCATAAGCCAAACAGCCTGTTTTGATATTGTTAGGAAGGTCAGCGACATAACAGGCGAACAGTCTCGGACCGAGAATGCTGCCTTCCCGCACACCGGACAAAACCGGTGTCCAGTCGGAATGCTTCCCATCGAGAATGACTCGCTGGGAGCGCTGACACAGATAGGACTCGATCCAGCTATACGCAAGATCTGTGATGTTAAATGAATGGCGAAGTTTGTATAAAAGTAGCCTGTGGGTGACACTGGTAAAAGCGGACGAATAATCCGTGTATATCGTGTCCGTCTGCGATCCCTTGGCCTGTGAGGACCAGCAGTGTTCCAGAAAGCATGCTAGGTTAGTTATGCAACAACGTTTTGGGAGAAATCCGTGTTGTGAGACAGGCAGTGCGGGGAGACATGTCTGAAGCAAGCTCTCACACACTACCTTCTCCAAAACTTTAGAGCAAATTGCCAAAAGGGAAACGGGTCGTTAATTTTCTGAAAGCTTTCTAGAGCCCTTTTTAACACAGGTATTACGTTGGCCCGCTTCCACTCGGAAGGGAACACCCCAGACCGCACTGACAGACGACATATAATTTCCAGAGGGATCGCAAACTCGTCGGCACATTCACGTAAAATGCGAGCACTTAAACCGTCAGGTCCACAAGCCTTGTGCGCACTGAGCTCCCGCAAAAGCAGCGCCACGCGGCCGGGTGGTACATGGAAGGCTGATAGCCCGGCACAGTTTAACACTGTTGGCTCCGGTGTGTCGTTAATATGGGGATCGCTAAACTTCTTCGAAAAACATGCGTTAAAACAGTTCGCTCGAGCAATGACACACAGTAGGACCTGGCCTGCAACCCCCTTCCCTCCAGGCAGGGTCCTAGTATTGCTTTGAAGCCATGGTGCAAGTGGGAAATGCAGCCTAAAAACTAACAACAGAGAGTTGAAATGTCAGCCATAAGAAGACCATATGATGCACTCAGCAGTCGGTTTGCCAAAACATGAACTCACCCATCAGGCAGGGTCCTACAAAATGTGTGGAAAAGTTATGCTTTATTGGTCAAAGGCAGAATATCTGCTAGTTTAGTGTCTGCTGTGTTATGTTGAGGTGCTAAGGATGTCTCATTTGTATGAAATTTTCCTCTTAAGTTACCCATGTATGTGCTAAACTTGAACTTGGTAGGTAGGTACAGGAGATCACCGCTGTTTGTTACCCCTCCTCCCACTCCAACAGGACTAATTTTAATCCTGCTAATCTGGGGGGGGGGGGTGCAGAATGATTCTGAGGGGCCATCTTATTTGTGTTTTCTATATTCATGTTGTGCTTTCAACGCCTGTGGTATTGTTGACAACCTTTGACTAAGAAACATATTTGCATGCTGGTGCACAATATGACAGCACATTATGTCATACTACCATGTGGCAGACGGCAGCATTGCAAAAGCAGAAACATAGTGCACCAAGGCAACATTTGAATACCTTATTACCGCAAATTGACTCCAGTAGTCGTCGCGCCCTTAAACCCCAATCAACAAACAACAAAACCTGCGTCTGTCAGTGTCATTTTGTTTTGTTTTGGAAAAGTTGGCAAAATTGTAGGGAAAAAACTGGTGACAAACTTCGGGCTTCAGAATCCCAACGGTGACACACAGCTAGGGTTTCCCAGCCCTGACTGCCCTACGGCAAGCATCTGTTGATTAGGCATCGTTAGCGAGGCACTGATATTCTGAAGGATAGAGCCAAGTCATAATTTGACGATAATTGACAAGAGTAACTATACTTACATTACAAGACAAAAGACTTCACACAAAATGTCAATGATCACAACAAATTTGGGTACTAGCTATTTAGCAGAAAGCTACGTATAGGTACACACTTCCTACCTTCATTGACGGATCCAGAACGTTGGTTGGGGGGGGGGGGGGCATGGATGGTTGCGGGGGGTGGGGGGGATTCCAAAACTTCTCACATCATTCTGATAACTCATCGGATTTCGCTTGGTTATGCATTGATAGCTGATTTAAAACAAATTTTCCTTAGTAAAAGTTGCTTAGATTTTCTTCTATGTCAGGAAATGTGTCAACTTTTGATCGGGTGGTGGGGTCAGGGCCTGCACAACAAGCTATGCTTAGCGCGGGGCCTGACCTCGGAAATCCATCCATTCAAAAACATTCGGACTAAATTTATAAAAAAACTTCCGCCGATTTCAGGCGTTGGGGGGGGGGGGTATAGACGCTTTGCCTCCCCCCCCCCCCCCCTCCACCACCTGGATCCGCTAGTGCCTACCTTCAATACGTCTGCTTTGTCAAATACAATGGATATTTACTTGATTTCGAAATAAATGTTAAAAAACATTAAACTTCAACTTTGGATATTGCCATCCAAGCCAATTCCCATGTATGGTGAAAATTCAACAGATCATTGTGATCATAAACATTCCAACTCCCCTAACCAGCCTCATTCAGCACGGATTGAAGGAGTGTTTTAGCGGTTACTAAGCGTTTGTTTGCAAATCAACTTTGTTGTGCACACAGATGCCGCCAAAACACGGTCTTGTCTTTAGTATACTATTCTAAATCTAGTTCCAGTAAAACGCCTTTTTGGGCGATGACCGAGCTGGCGCACACTGGTAAAGCTAAAACAGGTTTGAAATATGGAACAGTACGGGAGCACACGTGGTATTACCACATAGTCCTTTTATTCCTTTTAGTCCCACATTAAAATTCCCAGGCCTCCATGCATGCCAACATAAAAATTAAGTTTGATTAAATTGTACATGATCTCCTTTCTCGAATCCGCCAAAAGGGAGTACGTCCTGAGCGCTGCATGCTTCAGCGTATACAAAACGAATGCTTAGATAAATCAAGCCATTTGTGATCAAGAATGATTTTTGTTCATTTCGACGTCTGCGGGTGCCACGCGCTGTGGTACCACCTCTATCAGAACGCACCAGACCAAAATCAAAATTGATTTGATGGTCCTATCCAATGGTGAAACTCGATCTCAATTGGAGCAGTGGTTGCAAAGTTATTAGCTTCCGAAAAGCGTATGTATGGCCGGGTCGGGCCGGGTTAAATGTAAATTGTAGAAGTAAGTTAACGAAAAACCTCACGGTCGCCTCGCGCCCGCTCGGTAATAAATTTAGCAAAAAAGCCTGAGTCTGTTATATGTTCAGTATAAACTATACAAAATCAGGAGAACCCGAAATTGATTGTGCTCCTCTATAGTATAGGCTGTATCATCAAATGACTGCATGTGATATTAACTTTGTATAACAATGGTTCACTGATAACCTCAATCGTGCGATGAACCTGATCAAGTGCAATAAATACATCAATAAATAAATGATCCCATGCCAGCACAGGCGTCCGAAAGGAGCACGTACAGTATTTGGTTTGGTTATCAGTGATCGCTTCAGCGGCCACCTGTACAGAAGCTTCCAAGTCGGACATGTTCATGCGAGTGTCTTCATTAAATGGCTGGGTCGGTTGCAGGTTCGTTGTTGTTGCGATCAGTTGAAATACACTGTGGTCATGTACAACGGACCAGAAACGACACTTACCACAGTCGTTCATACGTAGCAAGTCTATGCTTAGGTCACTCCAAGGCCATACATATAAGGTAGAACCGTCCCTGCTGCGCATATATCTGCCATGACGTCACCGAGGGAATACTTATATCCGGCATAGCAAGCTAAATATATCAAACACTATACTTCGCAAGTGACATACATGCATAAAGTACATCATCAATAATGTATGTTAGACAGTATCAAGTCCCATTTTAATGACAGGAAACTCACAGGCATCCAAAAAGTAATGCCTCGGTAACCTCACCGGGGGCATCTATTGAACAGCTTATAGGCATTGGGATGACAACGGCCTGAATTCCCCTCAAGTAGAGCGTTGGCCAAAGCTCACATCAGCCGGTGACTGGTCACATCACATCACATCACAAGCTCACATCAGCCGGTGACTGGTCACATCACATCACATCACAAGCTCACATCAGTCGGTGACTGATCACATCACATCACATCACAAGCTCACATCAGCCGGTGACTGGTCACATCACATCACATCACAAGCTCACATCAGTCGGTGACTGGTCACATCACATCACAAGCTCACATCAGTCGGTGACTGGTCACATCACATCACATCACAAGCTCACATCAGCCGGTGACTGGTCACATCACATCACATCACAAGCTCACATCAGCTGGTGACTGGTCACATCACATCACAAGCTCACATCAGTCGGTGACTGGTCACATCACATCACATCACAAGCTCACATCAGTCGGTGACTGGTCACATCACATCACAAGCTCACATCAGCCGGTGACTGGTCACATCACATCACATCACAAGCTCACATCAGCCGGTGACTGGTCACATCACATCACATCACAAGCTCACATCAGCCGGTGACTGGTCACATCACATCACATGCTCACATCAGCCGGTGACTGGTCACATCACATCACATCACAAGCTCACATCAGTCGGTGACTGGTCACATCACATCACATCACAAGCTCACATCAGCCGGTGACTGGTCACATCACATCACATCACAAGCTCACATCAGCCGGTGACTGGTCACATCACATCACATCACAAGCTCACATCAGCCGGTGACTGATCACATCACATCACATCACAAGCTCACATCAGTCGGTGACTGGTCACATCACATCACATCACAAGCTCACATCAGCCGGTGACTGGTCACATCACATCACATCACAAGCTCACATCAGCCGGTGACTGGTCACATCACATCACATCACAAGCTCACATCAGCCGGTGACTGATCATGCACGTCATCAAGGCCGGCCGACGTAGGATAGGATAGGACGGAGGTGGCCTGTACAGTGAATATACACCACATCCACAGTGAACGAGCGATGCCCGTTATACACCACATCCACAGTGAACGAGCGATGCCCGTTATACACCACATCCACAGTGAACGAGCGATGCCCGTTATACACCACATCCACAGTGAACGAGCGATGCCCGTTATACACCACATCCACAGTGAACAAGCGATGCCCGTTATACACCACATCCACAGTGAACGAGCGATGCCCGTTATACACCACATCCACAGCGAACGAGCGATGCCCGTTATACACCACATCCACAGTGAACAAGCGATGCCCGTTATACACCACATCCACAGTGAACGAGCGATGCCCGTTATACACCACATCCACAGTGAACGAGCGATGCCCGTTCCCAGAAATGGAGAGCCACAGCGACTCACTGGCCGCCCCATGCGATAGGCAGGATCCTCGTGCACAAGTCTCGCCGACTTAGAGCGGCAACAAATGCCACCTCTCCTCGTGAGGAAGCGGAGCCGCTGCGCCCGGGCTGAGTCGGCGGGTCGCGGTATAGGTACAGTGTTCTATGACCGTATATAGGTACTACTCGGCATCTGAGGAATACTAGTGATCTCTGTTGCAGGATCGGAGAGCCACGTCTCAGTCATGCAGAACACTTAAAGGCTATGCTCTCGTAGCCAATTCGAAGTAGTATCAAACCAGGGCTGCGGAGTCGGAGTCGAACTCTGAGTCGGAGTCGGTCGGAGTCGGCAGTTTTGGCATGAGTCGGAGTCGGAGTCGGAGTCGCTAAAATCTTCCCGACTCCGACTCCGGCCCGGAGTCGGAGTCGACTTTTTGGCAATTGGTGATTAAGTTGGTCGGTAGAATAGTCGTCGGCCTAGGGACATTAACTTCACACCCCTTTCGAAAGAAAGATGGGTGGAAAAACAACCTATAGTTTACTCATCTAGCGGTAGATTTCCGCCTGATGAAGATAGGGCAATAATTTTAGTCATCTCTCATGATGATTGGGGTTTTGGACGCACCGACTCTTATGGTCACACGGCACCCGCCCATTTTAACATCATTGTGGTAGATTGGAATGTGTGTCATTTCCCCTCCCTCGCTCCGGCGCCTGAGTGCGCCACTGTGGTCCCCCGCTCCCCGCGCCCTGAGTGCGCGCCTGCGCGGTCACCGTTGTGGTAGCCGCGGGCGCTAGACTGTGTCTCTGTACGGTCGGACGGCGGGCAGCCAATACAGTTCCAACTGGTGATCGGATGAGTGTGGTGCTGCTGGGTGGCAGTTAGAACAGTCATCGTGCTCGTTTCGTCAAGGGGATTCGAATCATACCATTGTGACCAGGTTGCGTAAGTCCAATTCACAATTTGACCTCGGGTCAATGTAATTTAAGGTCATGTGGTGAACTAGGTATGTCGTGCTGCGCAATGTCGGACGCGTCTCGACGAGACAAACACAGTGTTGTAGGTCTCACGTTCTCACGAGAGAGAGAGAGAGAGAGAGAGAGAGAGAGAGAGAGAGAGAGAGAGAGAGAGAGAGAGAGAGAGAGAGAGAGAGAGAGAGACGAGAGCGAGAGCGAGAGCGAGAGCGAGAGCGAGAGCGAGAGCGAGAGCGAGAGCGAGAGCGAGAGCGAGAGCGAGAGCGAGAGCGAGAGCGAGAGCGAGAGCGAGAGCGAGAGCGAGAGCGAGAGCGAGAGCGCGCATTTATCTGTAGGTTATAGGTTGATATATAGGTTTCTCATCCTCCGCTCCTCACATGATCGGCTGTTTCCTTTGGACGACGATATTCTGCCATGCGACATGCCAAGCGGAGGTGAACGGAAAAAACATAGCAAATTTAGAGTCGCGAGACACCTCCTGCACGGCAGGGCAGGGCATGACATCGTAGCAGGAGGCCTATCGTAGAACTGTGGCTATAACTTGGATATATAGTGTGAATGGTTACGACCAATTAGTCATCTAGGCCAAACCTGTAAGACACAGTGACAACGCTATGGGCACCGGAGCTCTTAGAAAGGACATGACGACATGTATGCACGGCTCCCATGTCGAAGATCAATTAGCGCGGCGAAACATGTAATTGAGGTGGTCTTGGAAATGTATGCCCAGACCGATTGATGGATAGGGAGGCTGCAAGTAGCTAATTCCAAGACTGCCGGTGCCAAATGCTCAGATCATAGGTTGGCGCAGAAAAAGGAGGGCGAGGGAGGAAAGGAATAAGAGGGAGGAGGAGACCGGACGTGTCTCAAAAGTCACTCTCGGTTAGACGGGGAGATCTCCTCTAGAGATCCCCGGGCGCCCGCAGTCGATATATAGGCAAGGACATCCGCGTAGCCCGCCATCAGTGCCGGCCGAAGTTAGCTTTTGGAGGTTTGGTCCGGCGGAGCCAGGGACCGGATGCAGGTCCGGCGGAGCCAGATGGCTCGGACGGAAAAGTACCCGTCCGACGGAGCCCCGATAGGGCCGGGACGTTAGGGTTGACTTCTCCCGGACAGAGAGGATAAGACTGGCAGTAAAGCGTAGTCGGTGTTACACAGAAGTCCTATGGATAAGCTAACTCCCTCTAAAGTAAGTACCGAACGGATTGCGTTTAAAGACATATAGTCTGGGCAGCCCACGCAATAATGCTGTCGTTCGGTGGAGCAATACCAGTATTTCTTGACGAGACTGTTTATCATGCCTGGGAGTCACTCATCCAGCTGGCATCCGGCACTACTGGGAGGGATTTTTTGTTTTGTTTGGGGGGGGGGAGAATGAAAGCGGAATGTCTGTAGCTGAGAGAGTGGCAGTGAGGATGACTAAGGATAAATATTAGGCTAAGGCCAAGTAGGAGAGGTTCGAACTCAGCCAGGACAGCCAGATGGAGCATTACACGAAGGCAAGCAAAACTTAGAAACGCTGGCGTACGACAAAGTAGGCGATTTTGGCTTAAGAGGTAAGCAGATGTTCAACGGGGATGGGTAACTGGACGGATGACCTAACGTACGACCCGACTTAAGATTATAAAGAAAGATACCAATCACGAAAGTTGGCAATGGTCACCAGGGCGTCACAACCGACGCTAATCCTACCCCCTTCCCCGTTGTATCGTCCTCACCCTCATGGGCGAGATACCCTCTCCCTCCCTCGAGCATTGCAGTGGCATGTAGTTGAACCAGCCTATATGATGAACCAGAATATGTTTTGTTTTGTATTATTTTGTGATGTTTTGTAGAAAAAAAAAATAACCAGCCTCTCAAATATGAAGCATCTACTACCATGAGATGTTTTGTACGCGGAAGTGGATCTTGCTACGCTATCTACGTCACCCATCTACATCTCTCCATCGGTCTCTACATCCCTCATCACTTCTAATGGATCGGGACCTACGAGCCTGTCAGGTCTCACTTCAGGTCGTCCGGATCGGGACCTACGAGCCTGTCAGGTCTCACTTCAGGTCGTCCGGATCGGGACCTACGAGCCTGTCAGGTCTCACTTCAGGTCGTCCGGATCGGGACCTACGAGCCTGTCAGGTCTCACTTCAGGTCGTCCGGATCGGGACCTACGAGCCTGTCAGGTCTCACTTCAGGTCGTCCGGATCGGGACCTACGAGCCTGTCAGGTCTCACTTCAGGTCGTCCGGATCGGGACCTACGAGCCTGTCAGGTCTCACTTCAGGTCGTCCGGATCGGGACCTACGAGCCGTCAGGTCTCACTTCAGGTCGTCCGGATCGGGACCTACGAGCCTGTCAGGTCTCACTTCAGGTCGTCCGGATCGGGACCTACGAGCCTGTCAGGTCTCACTTCAGGTCGTCCGGATCGGGACCTACGAGCCGTCAGGTCTCGCTCCAGGTCGTCCGGATCGGGACCTACGAGCCTGTCAGGTCTCACTTCAAGTCGTCCAAGGAGCAGACAGGCAACTGAGAAGAGTGATTTTCAATCACCATCACAGGCCCGTGGAGAGGATGTTTCCCCTAACCTTATTTACCCCTTTCTCTTCTTCTACCGTTTTTGCTACCTTCTTCTCAATCCCCTCACCCTACAATGCCTCCCTCCACTTCTCTCCCACACTGCATCGTATATCTCTCTCCACACGCAAGAGTGAAGCGGAACCAGGTGCAGTTCCCTCTACTCTATTCTACCCTCCCACTCTCACTGCCCCTCCCCCATGACCCCCTGTCATCCCCCACACGCTACAATAGTTTTCGAGTTACAGCCTCGGGCAATTTTGTAATGTTGTGCAAAACTATAATTTTCAGCGGACAATATCTGCCATCTCAATCATGCGAATCATACAAACATATATATCGTCAGAATCATCACCAACCATATATTAATATAATATCAGTATTTTTGGAAAATATATTCCGTTTTTGTTTATTCCGTTTGCATAATAGGCGTTTTACCAAAGCAACGTTTCACAAATAAAATAGGGCGCTCCACTTTGTGCGAGCACTGTAAACTACTCCGTGGTGGCTTGCATGGGCGTCGAAACCGGAGGAACGTGGGGACGCATATCCCAACTTGTTGAGATGTAAACAGGCCTGACGCTGCATTGAACAAAAAATCGTGTTATGATCAGTGATGCCCCCCCCCCCCTATCACCAACTTTTGGTAGGTGGCGATGCCACTGATGGATACGTTTCCTTTCCGACTCTGCCCACTCCTGCATAAATATTGTGTTTTGTATATACATATATTGGTGGTATAATACAATGCAAATATACAAAGACAACCATGAGCACACTCTTATCACACGTCATATCCCCCTTCTGTTAGACCTGCTGGCTTATAAATCGAAGCGTATACCCATGCACATGACAACAGCTCCAGAAAGGGGGAATAATGCGGGTACCATGGAATCCAGGTAACCATTTCCTTCAGGACTTACACATTATTCTAACATAATTATTATTAATAATTAAACAGCTTGGATGAGGAATTGCAATAGAAAGAAATTGTACGCGTATGTGCATATGTACATATGACTGGAAACGTTCACTCTGTTCGTTACTGATGTCGGTCGTAGTAACACAAACGGTAAACATTGTGACAATCGTCTACAAATATTTCAGACTTCCTTTACTCCTCCAGCTTTCGAATATTTCTTTCAATATTGTAATTAAAATAATATGAACAATGCCACCCTAGCGAATCGCTTGGTATACTCAGCAAGCAACACAACAGCAAGCCAATATCGATTTCAGTGTTTCCCGTCAGACGGCATCTTGTTTTGTGCACATCACGAGACAGTGGGCTGACCACCACGAAAACGCGGCGGATACCCACTGGAAAATGTCCCCCACTGCTGTGGCAGTCCACTGGAAAATATAATTTCAACTGTCTAGAAGATGGACTTCATGATGACACACGACACGATCATCGAGATGAGGAGCAATATCGCCACGGCGATGGCGATGGCGCCGAAGAGCTTGCTGTTGCCCTCGACGAAATCCTCCAGCTTCTCGACGCAGCCGTCGTCGTAGGAGTTGCTGCCTGCGCTGCACGTGCCCGGATTACCCTCACTGTCCTTCTTACAGCAGGAGCGAGGCACGTTGTTCGGTCCCAACGCCCTGGCCCAGTCCGAGGAGCTCTCCACGCCACAGCACTGAAACTGGAATGCAGAGGGCCAGGGTCAGGTCACGGCAGGCCGCAGAGGAGAGGGGATAGACGTGAAATCGCAGAAAGTCGTTGGTGACTGTCTCAGTTGGTCTGCCGTATGGACAGAAAGTGTGTGTCTTGGATGCACCTACCAGGCTACAGAAGGCAGGGAATCAAAAATAATTATTAGAGATTGCCAAGCTCAAGAACCTGCTTCAGTACCTGATATTTGATAGCATGACTGTTAGCATGGGGCAAGTACGCCTTGGAGAAGGTTGCGACGCGGTGACGTCAACCCATCGTTGCAAGTTACCGACACTCGCCATCTTCGAGTTACCATTACAAATTGCAAGAAATCAAGTATAATAATGAAATCAAAACAGAGGACACCCTAAGTATTGCAATAGCCCGAACATTATAATTTAGAATGGAAAATAACCGCCTTTTAGAACACTGATCGGAGTAGTGGTCACCACATGAGGAAGCGAACCTCCTCCTTCGGACTCTGTATTCCCGTTCCACTCACGTTCTCCTGGAGGAAGTCCCAGGACTTCTGAATGGATTCCTTCTTGTTGTAGCCATTGATGGACTTTTGCAGGCCGGTTTTGATTTCATCAAGGACAGATTCGCTGCCCATGACGAGGCCCGCGATGGCGCCAGCGCCCACCACCACGAACAGGATCAGAACGAGACAGAAGAACGTGCCCAACAGACACTTGCTCTCCTGAAACACAGCGACGAAGTCAGGTCAGATAGTGATCAGATTGGTGTACCAAACGACGCGAGCGCAGGAGTTGCATAGGTGATATCCAGCGGTTTCCCGGCTCAGGAGCAAGCGGTGTGGCGAGATACTGTGACAGGGATCAGGTCCAGAACTGTGTGTGTATCCGCTCCTTTCCCCTGGTGCCTTTCACTGGTAATCAGTCACTGGCGGATCCAGGGGGGGGGGGGCATCAGGGGAAAATGCCCTCCCCCTCAGGAATATGGGGGGGGGGGGGCATTCAATACAAGTATGCCCCCCGCGCGTTCCCGATTTATCATAAAATCGTAAAAATTGCCTTTCCAGTAGTCAAAATTCAGCTATCCACAGTAAAAAAAAACTTAAATAAGAATAATTTCGCGCCGCTTCGCGGCATGACACAACTTTCGCAATTGCTTATACAAATTTGGAAAATAGGAAAATGAATTCCATTAAGTGTCTGGCAGAGGCTTTCCTTGGCGGTAATTTATGGCACTGACGGATCCAGGGGGGGCATCAGGGACAAATCCCCCCCACGAATCTGGGAGGGCCATGCAATACAAGTATGCCCCCCGCGTTCCCTGCACTGAACGTGAAAAACAATGATCATAGGAGAAAACTTCATGAAAACGGAAGTTGTTTTTCTCAAGTGATTGAATTTGAAGTTTGTATGTATCCCTTTCTTTCAATGATAGAAAAAACAGCGCACCTGATGCAATTCAAGCAGCCCCGGTGACACTTAACCCGCGCCCCACTGGGGGAGGTGGGTGGGTGGGGGGGGGGGGGGGGGTGGGGGGGGGGGCAGAATCTGCCCCCTCCCGGGTTTTATCAATAACTTGAAAACTATGATAGATATCAACGTCAAATGTACCTTTTGCTGCATCAATTCTACGTTTTCTCACCAAATTCCAAATAAATTGATGTAGTATTTGGGGATATAATGACGTTTAATGATGTCATGTCATGCCATTTTTGGTGAGAAAAAATATAAATGTTTGAACAATCGTAGACAATAGTGTTTTGAAGCAAATTGCAAAACAAAACGTCGAAAGAATGGAAATGACATTCTCTTCAAAATGGTGATCTCGGATTTTCGAAATGTGTGTGTTGACCCCCAACAAATTAAAATGAAACGATTTTTTTCGGAAAAAAATCCACAAAATAAATTTTTGTGAATTTGAAAATTGAATTTCTTAAGCTCGAATACCAAAATATGGTGACCGACCCCAATCCGCGGAGAAAAAAATGGGTACCTTTTTGCCCCAAAAATATGCCCCTCCACGGAGAGAGGCTGGATAAGCTAGTGGGTAGTCTACAGTGCAACAGGAGAAGAGAAACGAATTGAGCTTCGCTCATTGTTATCTGGTATTCATACCCCTGGTATTCATCGGGGACTTGAAACGTGAGCGGTAGTCAAAATTGCAGAAGACACACATGTGGTGCGCAACTGCCAAGTTAGTGCGCAGATGCAAAGTGCGCAGCTGCAAAGTTAAGTTTTAATATTTGGGTTGATGACGTCATATTGAACTACGGACTATACATAAATCCTAGACTATACATAAATTCTATAATACATAAATCTAGAGATTTATGTATATGTATTTGTATTTTTATGTATATGTATATGTATTTTTATATTATGTATTTATGAGAGCTATACATAAATCCTTTACGCTGCCAAAATATGGCACAATTATTTCGAGACAATGCTGGCGCTTCGAAAACAAAACAAACCAATTACCAAACCATTTGAAACACACAAATATCTCCAGGTCTAACCTTAAAACAAGTCGACTATCATCACCATTTGGTAAAGAGAGGTGACGTCATCGGCTTTAGACCCCTATTCAAATACACGTGGGGTTTATTCGTTACAATTGTCAAGACCAAGCTCGAATTTCTTTTTGATTAGACCTATGTGGTTGTTTTAACTGCTACCCTACTTAATTTCAATGCAAATCCAACAACATGGCTATCTCAACTCAAAACTAATGTTAAGGTGGGAGTGTCCCTTTAACACCAACGCGACGGTTGCACCTCTATCCAGCCACCTCCTGCACGCAGCACGCGATCACTCACCTGGAACGCGCCGCAGCAGCCCAGGAAGCTGATGAGCACGATGAGCGCGCCGGCCACTGTGATCACGATCGCCACGCCCGTGTACAGGTTGGTGTCGAGAAGGTCGTTGAGCTGCGCACTGTCGCCGACCAGCGCCGTGATGCCGACGCCGAGCAGCACGCCTCCGCCGACCAGGATCACCAGGTTCACGAACCCGAACGTGTACTTGAGGCAGTTACCGCAGCCGTCCAACATGGTCATGATGGTGAGCTGTGATGGGCGAGCCGCAAACCGACGGGTATGTGTGTGCGAGTAAGATCCGGCAGACACCGACGTCGGAACGACCTGTTTGCCCGGTCTCTAGCGCTCGACTGCCGGTCCCCCGGCCCCCGGTCGTTCCCGCGCTGCGCTGCACGTCACTCCGCCCCCCGCCCGGCTTGCCAGCTCGTAGGCACGGCGTCCCTGGGCTGGCTGAGTCATCAAAGGCTCAAATGAGCCGACTACCACGAACAAGGTCACGCACGGCCCAAACGCGTAAGCGAGGCGGTGCGCACGCATTCCGAAGCTGAAATGAAAGGAGGGAGGAGATCGCTCGTAGGAGGATATGTTTTGCCATATATCCAACATTGTTGGATTTCAGAGCGTCCGATAACAACTATGTACAGGGGTTGGGGTGCCGGACGAAAAGTCGAATGGTAAAAAGTAAACGGATGTTAAGTAAATGGACATTTAGTCAATAGTAAAAAGTCAAAAGTCCTAAAAGTCGGCGGGCAAAAAGTCGACGTGGAAAAAGGTCAACGGTGAAAAAGTCAAACGGATAAAAAGTCAAATGAAAAAAGTCAACGGGGCAAAAAGTCAACAGTCAAAAAGTCGACATGGAAAGAAGTCGACGGACCAAAAGTCAAACGGATAAAAAGTCAAGTGACAAAAAGTCAACAGGGTAAAAAGTCAACAGACGAAAAGGCAAAAGGGTAAAAAGTCAAAAAGATAAAAAGTAAACGGACGGAAAGTCAAGGGGTAAAAAGTCGACGTCCCTAAAAGTCAAAAGACGAAAAGTCGAAATGGCAAAAAGTCGAAGGATAAAAAGTCGAAATGGTAAAAAGTCAACGTCGCTAAAAGTCAAAAGATGAAAAGTAGAAATGGTAAAAAGTCATTGTCGCCAAAAGTCGAAAGATGAAAAGTAAAAAAACGTAAAAAGTCGAGATGGAAAAAAATAAATACGTAAAAAGTCAAATAGCAAAAAGTCGACGTCGATAAAAGTCGAAAGATGAAGATTAAAAAGGTAAAAAATCGAAATGTCAAAAAGTCAATGACGATAATCAGTTCATTTGGCCCATTCAATTTTCGTCTCTTGACTTCCCGTTCATTCCATTCTTTTCTTTGGACTATCCGACTATTAACCCGCCATTGACTGGGGGGGGGGGCGTTTAACCCCCCTGATGAATTTTCGTAATAACTTAGAAACCAATAGGGCTATCAACGTGAAACTTTGGGTACCTTCTTCGAAATCATGTTTACGTCTTCTGTGAAAAAATAAAGAAATTTCGTCGATTTTTGTTCTCGGTTATAGCGAATTTAGTGACGTCACTACACACGAATTTTACACCAAAATCAGCTAAAATGTAACAGACCGTACAAATGCCATATTTTAAGCAAAATCCAAAAACGTTAAAAGATAGAAAATCGCAATGGCTACGAAATGGCTATCTCGGATTTTCGAATATTTTGGTTTTTGACCCAAAAATGCAAAAAAAGTTTGTTTTGGGAGAGAATGCCCACCAAATCAATTTTTTAAAAGATATTCAAAAAGCCGGAATATATGTCGGAGAACCACATATGGGAAACTACCATACCAAATTTCAGAATGATATCATCATGTTTGACTGACTTATGGCATATAAAGTATTGGTAACTCATGACGTCTCCTGATCCGGCGCTCCTCACTCGCAGCTGGTCGCTGCCGAACTAAAGCTTGTTATTGCAATCAGCACTTCACATGACCGGA
This sequence comes from Chirona hameri, assembly GCA_036785665.1. NCBI lineage: Eukaryota > Metazoa > Arthropoda > Thecostraca > Balanomorpha > Balanidae > Chirona > Chirona hameri. Next base: position 175,982 of record JAXIVJ010000664.1, read on the forward strand.
CACCGTGTCGGGGACGGGTGATATCGGAGATGGCTGGTAGTTACCGGGAGCCAACTCAGCGCAGCGGAGAGATCAATAGCGGTGATAGGTATTTACTTCCGGTGGAGTTTAAACTCCATGCACTCCACTCAAACGCCATGCAATGAAGATATCATTTTTTTTAGAGCGGTAACAGCGTAAATAGTTAAACTGATCGTTAGCACATTGTGCATATACCTGCCTCTGCCACCGTGCAGTTGACGAGACGCGACAACGCGCCGCAGCCGACTCGGTCGGTCACACGAACGCCGATTGGCTGAAATCTGATCTGCAGGTGCTCCAATGCCCCAATGGCGAGGATTCCCATGAGGCTCTAGTAACATTTCCATGAACCGGATCGACCTGACCGTACATGGTGGCTGGGGAGGGGGTTACTATGTTAGCATTTTACTCATGCGACTTGTATGCTATGCTAGTGACTTTTATATCTACTTGACTTTTATTTTTTTGACTTTTGGCGTGTTGACTTTTTGCCACGTTGACTTTTTACTCACTCGACTTTTTGCGATTGACTTTTATCGATTCAACTTGTTACGATTTGACTTTTTGCGAGTTGACTTTTTGCCACGTCGACTCTTCCCATTGACTTTTAGCTATGGGATTTTTTTACAATTTGACTTTTGGCGTGTTGACTTTTTGCCATGCTGACTTTTCACCTTTTCGACTTTTTACCTTTCGACTTTTTATCTTTCGACTTTTTATCTTTCGACTTGTTATCTTCCGACTTTTTGTCTTTCAACTTTTATCTTCCGACTTTTTATCTTTCGACTTCTATCTATACGACTTTTTACTATTCGACTTTTAGCGTGTTGACTTTTTGCCATGTTGACTTTTTACCTTTTCGACTTTTTACCTTTCGACTTTTTACTATTCTACTTTTATCGTGTTGACTTTTTGCCATGTTGACTTTTTACCTTTTCGACTTTTTACCTTTCGACTTTTATCTATACGACTTTTTACTATTCTACTTTTATCGTGTTGACTTTTTGCCATGTTGACTTTTTACCTTTTCGACTTTTTATCTTTCGACTTTTAGCGACGTCGATTTTCTACCCCTTGACTTTTCGTCCCTTGACTTTCCGTCCGTTTACTTTTTATCTTTTGACTTTTTACCCTGGAATCCAGGGGTTGTGCCATCTAGTATAGGCGGCGGAACGGGGGGGGGCAGGGGGGTCACCGTGCCCCCCACCCCTTGAATTTGCAAGGGTGGCACCCATATCAAAGTTCCCCCCTTAAATTTGGTATGGCTAAGATAATTATGATAGATATCAACGTAAAACCTACAGTACTTTATGCTACATCAATTCTACGTCTTCTAAAAAAAAATCCAATGAAATTGATGTAGTACTGTGGGAGATAATGACGATTTAATGACATTGTCATGCATTTTTTTGGTGGAAAAAAAGATACATGTTGGAAAAACCGTAGAAAATCGGGGTTTGATGAAAAGTGCAAATACGAAAGTCAGAAGAAAGAAAATTACATTTTTGTTAAAATGGCTGTCTCGGATTTGTAATTTTTTTAACCCCAAAAAAATCAAAAAACTTGTTTTGTTCGGGGAAATTTCCACAAAATCAAAATATAGAAGATATTTTAAAAAAAACGGAATATATATTAGAGAAACAAATATGGAAGATATCAAAACCAAATTTCAAAGCAATGTCTTTATTTTTGACTGACTTATCCCGCGCCGTGCCGGGGGGTCGTTTAGACGCCCCCTCCCCTTAAGGTTTATCAAGGATAGCGGAAAACGGCGTAGCTGCGCGCCACCGTTTTTTTGCACATGTGGTCGGGCATCAATTACCCACATGGTGTGAAACTCTTGACCTCGAATCATCTCAGGTCAGGTCACTAGGCCAGGTGACGTGACCCCACCTCCAAAAGAAATTGCGGTCTTACCACAGCCACTGTATTTGACTGATCAGTTTCCAACTGACAGAATTTCATAAGGTCATACAATTCGTTGATCTCGGATTTGTTTTATCGGTGACCTAAGGTCGGGTCAATTTCGTAACCTCCCCATTATAAGTCAATGGGGAAATATTCAAATGCTTCCTATTCCGAGGATATGCACAGTGGCGAATCCAGGGGGGTCACGGGCGTCTTGACCCCCCCCCCCCCCCCTTTGGACGTGAAGGGGCACCATTACGCCGGCGCACCAGGGGCACCACCGCTCCGGGGCACCAGGGGCACCACCGCTCCGGGGCACCAGGGGCACCACCGCTCCGGGGCACCAGGGGCACCATACAAAAATAAAGCAAAAATAAAATAATTGGAAAATCCACCCAAAAATAAGCAAAAATGACAAACAATCCCAAAAAAATCAGCGCCGCAAATCATTCAGTGTTCTTTCCCAACACAAAAGGGTATACCATAGACTGTACACACAGGCGGCCGCAGGGGAGGTCATGGGGCTCACCTTTGGGCTTAAATGGGAAGGGAGGGCAAAATCTCTTTCGACCCCACATTTTGCTCCAGACATATTTCCTCGTTTTGACCCTGCAACCTGGTTCCAGAAGCTAAAGTAGTAGTAAATACCATTGGTAGTTAAGTTTAAGTGCTGCTTTTGTGACAAATTTTCTTCAAGCCCCTCCCTTCGCAAAATCCTGCCTATTTTTTAGTTTCAGAACATATTTGAAGTCCGCACAAGACACAAAGCAATATGATTCACTGCCATCGCATGCATAAGATGTACTACTCGTAAAAACGGCTACCACCTTCCTGAGATGTGCTATTCCAGGTCACGAACCTCGACTACCCTCTTGGTCAATTCTTCATCAGCCGTCTGGGGCCGCCCTTGACTGTACAAATTATATATTGTAGCACCATCCGCGGCACTTTAAATTTTAGAAAGGGTACGACTGATGTTACAAATACCTATAGCCAACGTTTTGTCACTAAAAAAAAGCTGAAATAGGGGCACCCTCAAAATATTGTGGACCAAATCAGTTGAGTTTTCAGATTTGGGTATAGGTAGGGGCACCACCGCAATTGATGACCTCCTTGAAGATTGTATGGACCCGCCCCTGGATATGCATGCTATTAGTCCAATTCCGTCTGGATTATGTTATCATAGGCCATTATTGATGATCCAGGTGCAATTTTTGACAGGGTCAGCTGAGGTCATCCGAGGCCACCAACACTTTTTTGTCAATAACTCTCGACGGAATGCAGATAGAGAAGTGAAGCCGGTACCAATGTGTTTGTCTCGTCGAGACACGTCTCCCAATATGCACGATAACCTACTTGGGCCGCCACTTGACATTGACCAGAGGTCAAATTTCTCGGTTGACCTAACCTGATCAACATGAATAAGACTCGCAGTACCTTGATGAGAGGAACACGATGGCGTCAAAATTATTGATTTATCTTTATCTGGTAAGAAGTTATTTGCGAAAAACAGGTTTGCCAAAAATATAATGTTTGACTTTGTATGACCTCTGGAGCCTAAATTACTGACCTAAGCTAAAATTTGAAGACAATTTGGCGATTTAATTTTTCAGCTTTCGATTTTTCCCCCTTTGTTTCTAGCCAGTATAGTTCCCGAGATATTTTGGGGTTTCTGGAGAGAAGTCCTAAAACTGGAACATAAGACCTTTGATGACCTCAATATTGACCTAAGTAAAAACAAATGGCTGGAATAGTTTCAAAATTATTTTTGAAGAGCTTTCGAACGTTTTTGTTTCAATTGTTTTTTGTCTACATCCCATAGGAGCCGAGTTCAATGGGGGAGCGTCGAAACGCCCCCCCCCCCCCCGCCCCGTCCCCCTCCCCCACGGCACAGCGAACGAAGGTGGCGCCGAGCACCGACACGGCGCGGGTTATGGCTCCCTAAGTATAAGTAACTCATGAAGTATTTGTTTAAGTTGCATTGTTTTGCTTTTAGCGACCAGATACAGACAAATATATGCCACCGTTGCATTTCTGAGACACAACTGGTCTAGCAACATGTCTTTTTCTTTAGATTAATCAATTTCAAATTTTGATCTTATGTGACCTGACCTTGACCTTATATGAGGTTAGGTTGTGAGAATGGCTGCTACTATAGAATTATAAGTGTAAAATAACCCCTACAACATACGTTACATGACTTTGGTATATATTTTGCACATAGTGACCGTTGTCCGTTTGTGACCCTGACCTTGACCTGTGCTTACAATTCCACTTTTGCTTATGTGGGAGATGCATTATACCTTTGAGAGCGCTTTGTGGATACGTAATATTTCGTAGATTGTATATATATATATATATATATATATATATATATATATATATATATATATATATATATATATATATATATATATATATATATATATATATATATATATATATTTATTTTGGGGGGGTCAAAAAACAAAATGTTCAAAATTCCGAGATTGCCATGTTGTAGCCTTTGCTATTTTCTATATTTTGACGCTTTTGGATTGCATTTTGCTAAAAATATGGCATGTGTACGGTTTGTTACATTTTAGCTGATTTTGGTGTAAAACTCGTGTGTAGTGTCACTAAATTCGATATAACTCGGATTTTGTCTACGAAATTGCTATATTTTTTCACAGAAGACGTAAACGTGATTTAGAATAAGGTACCCGAAGTTTCACGTTGATAGCGCTATTGGTTTTTGAGCTATTGCAAAAATTAATTAGGGGTGGGGGGCGTTAATCGCCCCCCAGCCCCCCTACCCTCCCCCAGTCAATGGCGGGTTAAGCAGATGTCGAAGAATAAATTCTTAAGCAGCTGCATAAGAATATATTAGCAACAGATATAATTTATATCAGGAGTATGAGCGAACGTTAACATGGGGAAGCCAAGCCGATGGGGTCTCCCTAAAAAAAAAACTAAAAGTCATGGTCAGATTTTGTCGTGAAAGCGCCCGGGCTCAGTGAAGTGTGCGTCGCTGTCAGGGTATGGTGAGCTGACAAATGGAGGGGTTCCAACCGCTGTGCCGCCTGCCTGAACGTGACTTTGTGCGCCCGTCTGATGGCCGCCAGTGGTAGTTTGAAGGTCACTGACTCGATTTGAGAGCACAGTATCGCCAGGGGCTTAGTGTTAACGTCAGCGAAGTTGCGTGGCTGTAAACTGCGCTCATACAGTTATGGATAGGGAATATGAACCAGAGCTAAGCATTCTGACACTTTTACAATAACAGTGCGCTTAAAACGCTGGAAAGACATAAACGGTGACAAGAGCTGTTATGCGTGTCATATATACGAACTGTCGTCTGCCACATATACCGTTAATCGAATTATCGTATCTACTATTGCGTATACCAAATCTTACAAAATAACGTTGCTGAAACCAGGGCTGCGGAGTCGGAGTTGGAGTCGGAGGCGGAGTCGGAGTCTGTCGGAGTCGGTGATTTCAGCCGGAGACGAAATCGGAGTCGGTAAAATTGTGCCGACTCCGACTCCGGCTGTCAGTCATGGGCAGTGCATGGGAAGGTATTTTTAGGTCCATTTTTAGTGAACCGCCGGTGTCGATGACTAAAGAAAGCATGCCCTTTCGAATTGGTTTGGTTCGATTCCCTTGCCAATCAATTATTTAAATCATGAGGTGTGTCCCACCGTGGACGAAATAGACCTGTCTGTCCTGTCCTGTCTGACCTGTCTGTCGTCGGATGCAGATCCAAAACGCCACGGCCAGGACTTCAAGCAACGATCACAAGAAATCAATTTGTAAAATTAAAGTGGGATTAAAGTGGTGTGTAGTCTGTTCAGGCGAGTTAAACGTTCTCATCCATTAACTATATCATGTAATTATTGCTTAATATTCATGGGGATAGTAGGGTTGTCATAGGGCTCGACAAATTTCATTTTTGGACTTCCAAAATTATCAAATCGAAAGCTACGGTTGGACAATGTCTATCCATTTCATTGAACTACTAGATTTTCCATTAAATTATCTCCAATCTTGAAACGATATAATTTTGGCTATGGGTGGTTAGGTACTGTTTGTGCCTGTTGACAATAGCTTCAGCTAATTAAAGGTCGGAGTCGATCTCGGAGTCGGAGTCGGAGTCGACTGCGGAGGGTCGGAGTCTGAGTCGGAGTCGGACTTACCTAAAAACCGATCGACTCCGCAGCCCTGGCTGAAACTAGTAAACGCAAAAAGGCACACCCTTTCTTAATAGAACGACATTGCTGAAAATATGTATATTGCAATGTTTGATTGTATCTTCACGTAAATTATATATTATGTTACATTATATTACATGATTACATATGCCATTATGGATTTGTCTAAGCTCTGTTACATAAATATTAATTAATTATCGCAAGTGCAAAACGAAGTTTACCGCTTATCCAGGCCCATCTGAGATTACTGCAAATTAGCGACAGATTATCCAAGCATTTTACTACGCACATCTTCTTAACCCTATTAGTGGCAGGCTCCTGGCTACCCCTATTAGTGACAGGGGGTGGATTCCGCCCCCCCCCCCCCCCCTGGAGATGTCGAGATCTACCCGTCCGATTTTCACAAATAAAACGGCGTTTGATTCCTCTCAACACGATCTACATTTAACAAAAAATCATTTTTTTTATAGGGGGCAAAGGGGGCAAATACTACAAATATTAGAGGTATTTGTGATCCAACACAGCTGTCATGTTTATCAACCGATTGTAACCCATGTGTAACAGGGGGGCGGACTCCGCCCCCCCCCCTCCCCCCTCATGTTTTTCGCAGATATCTCCGGAACAGCTGGGAGCAGGCTCATGAAATTTTGGGACTTTTCCTAGAATTAAATTCGCATTTAGAGTCAAAATTTTGAGTTCTTAACCTGAAGAGAGGCGGTTCCAGGGCACGGTTTTGGGAGGGTTCGGCGGCGACATTTGGCGATAATACGGAAATGCGATCTTCACGGTTTCTTCCTAACTGCCTCAAGTATGAAGGAGTTACATCGGTCTACGGTGATTTCAACAAGTGCAAATTAGTTGATGCTAATGAAATATCATAAAAATTGCATGGCAGAGGCGGTTTCAGGGGCTTAAAAAAGGGGGGGGGGGAGGGTTTCCAGGAAGTATCCAATGCTTGGCGGGAAGCCAATGGAGCGATGTAAGGAGCATTTATAGCTATCACGATGTAAAAGATAGCTTATAATTCCATTATTTTCATAATGTATTACATATAGAGTTCCAGAGGCGTGTTCAGGCACATGAAAAGGGGGTGACTGGCATGGTGCTGACGATATGCCAGTGATTACAGCGCAATAGACGGTTAACTTATAATAATATATGCACATATGATGCCAGGAGAGGGATTTTTTTCAGAGGCGCGCTCAGAAATGGAAGAAAGGGGGTCATATTATTGCAAGGAAACTAAGATGCATAATCTGTCGCCTACAATGACATAACATACTGCAGTTTTCGGATGAAACACGCACAACAGGGTACTACTCTACAGACGATTATGAGATAATAGGCGAGTCCAGGTAGGGTAAAAAGGGGGGTAAGCAATGTGAATTAAAGTTGTAAGTGAAATAGTCACTGTTGACTAGTTAGTATAATTTGATAGCGGATAATAGCGGATAATATACTTATCAAAAGGTCTTGCGCCGCCCCAGTTTGGATCCTGGATTCGCCTATGATGAAGTACAATATGCAAAAAGGAACTATCTACGATCAGTAACTTATTTATACTGCTGGGTAGCAACTTTCCTGCGGTTAATATTTTTTCCCTATTTCACCTTCCTTTTTCACTAACCTGGTACCGCCTATGGCAAAAAATATGATTTATAACTGTTTTGTCTAATGTCACAATAACATACCATTTCATTGATTAAAAAAAACATATTTTTTTATTCCGCATTTACTTCACCCTCATATTGAGTGACCTGCACACGCCTATGATTTTTGAATTTTCAAAATTCATCGCCATATGTCAATCTCCAATTCAATCTCTATCGATTCCCATTGGTTGTGTTAAAATAGGTTGATAAATATGACGGCTGTGTTGGATCACATATACCACTAAAATGCGTAGTTTTTGCCCCCTGTTGTCCCCCTATCAAAAATGTAGATTTTTTTAAAAAGAAATGTAGATCTTGTTGAGGGAAACTAAACGCCGTATCATTTTTGAAAATCGGACGGGTAGATCTTGAGATCTCCGGGGGGGGGGGGGCGGAATCCGCCCCCCCCCCCCCCCTGTTACAAATAGGGGTAGCCAGGAGCCTGTTACAAATAGGGTTAACGCAACTAATGGGGATCGATAGATATTTAATTGGGGATTGATATATGACGGTGACTTCTGAAAATGCAAAAATCATAGGCGTTTTCAGGTCACTAAATTTGGGGGTAAAATAAATGCTTTATTAAACCATCTTTTTTCTTCTTTTTTTCGATAAATGAAATGGTGCACTATTGCGACATCGGACACAACAGTTATAAGGCATATTTGCATCCATAGGCGGTGCTAGGTTAGCGAAAATGGGAGGCAAAATATATACAAAATAACTTCCTGTAAACCACTCCCTTTTCAAGTCCCTGAAACCGCCTCTGCCGTGCAATATTTGCCGTTTCTTTCACTAAAATCACTAATTTGCACTTGTTTCAATCACCGTAAACCTAAGTAACTCCTTTATACTGCAGGCAGATAGGAAGAAGCCGTGAAGTTCGCATCTCCGTATTATCGCAAAATGTTACCGCAAAAAAACGGGCCCTGGAACCGCCTCTGTTAAGGTTAGGAACTCAACTTTGACTCCATATGCGGAATTCAATTCTAGGAAAAGTCCCAAAATTTCATGGGTCTGCTCCCAGCCGTTCAGGAGATAAATGCGAAAAACCTGAGGGTGGGCAGAATCTGCCCCCTGCCACTAATAGGGTAATAGGGTTAGGTAATATGTAGGGTAATAGTAGGGTAGGGTAATATAAAGGGTAGGGTAATAGGGTTAAGCAAATATGCAATTCTGTCGTTGAATCATCATGAATCATGTGACTGCGTGAACTACTGCCTGAACAGTGTCGCAATATGTATCAATCATTGCAATCTTGTTGTGTCGTCATAGTCTTTTGAACGCCTAGTTCTATCGATCTTTTACCATTTTAGCTGTATGTTCTGCAATGTTAACTGTAGGATCGACTGATTGTGTGTACTGTAGGTAAATACCGGCCTGTATGACACATCTTGACAAACCCTGCTTCCCGCATGGATATATTTGAATAAACCATTAGCATTACCATGCACTAGCGAAAAGTCCGCTCAGTATATGGGAGAGTGAGTCACTTATCGATTGGCGGGACTGGCAGCGTGTCAGAATGACAGGTGCGGGACCGGGGGGAGTGGTGAGTTGACTCACCTGTGGATCGTCAGTGGTGTTTGTATAATGTATAGTAGCCTGGGGACGGGTGGCGCGTTTTACACCTGTGGACCGTCAGTGGTGTTTGTATAATGTATAGTGGCCTGGGGACGGGTGGCGCGGTTTACACCTGTGGTGTTTGTATAATGTATGGTGGCCTGGGGACGGGTGACGAGTTTTACACCTGTGGACCGTCAGTGGTGTTTGTATAATGTATAGTGGCCTGGGGACGGGTGGCGCGTTTTACACCTGTGGATCGTCAGTGGTGTTTGTATAATGTATAGTGGCCTGGGGACGGGTGGCGCGTTTTACACCTGTGGATCGTCAGTGGTGTTTGTATAATGTATAGTGGTCTGGGGACGGGTGACGCGTTTTGCACCTGTGGATCATCAGTGGTGTTTGTATAATGTATAGTGGTCTGGGGACGGGTGGCGCGTTTTACACATGTGGATCGTCAGTGGTGTTTGTATAATGTATAGTGGTCTGGGGACGGGTGGCGCGTTTTACACCTGTGGATCGTCAGTGGTGTTTGTATAATGTATAGTGGCCTGGGGACTGGTGGCGCGTTTCACACCTGTGGATCGTCAGTGATGTTTGTATCATGTATAGTGGCCTGGGGACGGGTGGCGCGTTTTACACCTGCGGATCGTCAGTGGTGTTTGTATAATGTATAGTGGCCTGGGGACGGGTGGCGCGTTTTACACCTGTGGATCGTCAGTGGTGTTTGTATAATGGTCTGGGGACGGGTGGCGCGTTTTACACCTGTGGATCGTCAGTGGTGTTTGTATAATGTATAGTGGCCTGGGGACGGGTGGCGCGTTTTACACCTGTGGATCGTCAGTGGTGTTTGTATAATGTATAGTGGCCTGGGGACGGGTGGCGCGTTTTACACCTGTGGATCGTCAGTGGTGTTTGTATAATGTATAGTGGCCTGGGGACGGGTGGCGCGTTTTACACCTGTGGATCGTCAGTGGTGTTTGTATAATGTATATGTGGCCTGGGGACGGGTGGCGCGTTTTACACCTGTGGATCGTCAGTGGTGTTTGTATAATGTATAGTGGCCTGGGGATTGGTGGCGCATTTTACACCTGTGGATCGTCAGTGGTGTTGGTATAATGTATAGTGGCCTGGGGACGGGTGGCGCGTTTTACACCTGTGGATCGTCAGTGGTGTTTGTATAATGTATAGTGGCCTGGGGACGGGTGGCGCGTTTTACACCTGTGGATCGTCAGTGGTGTTTGTATAATGTATAGTGGCCTGGGGACGGGTGACGCGTTTTACACCTGTGGATCGTCAGTGGTGTTTGTATAATGTATAGTGGCCTGGGGACGGGTGGCGCGTTTTACACCTGTGGATCGTCAGTGGTGTTTGTATAATGTATAGTGGCCTGGGGACGGGTGGCGCGTTTTACACCTGTGGATCGTCAGTGGTGTTTGTATAATGTATAGTGGTCTGGGGACGGGTGGCGCGGTTTACACCTGTGGATCGTCAGTGGTGTTTGTATAATGTATAGTGGTCTGGGGACGGGTGGCGCGTTTTACACCTGTGGATTGTCAGTGGTGTTTGTATAATGTATAGTGGCCTGGGGACGGGTGGCGCGTTTTACACCTGTGGATCGTCAGTGGTGTTTGTATAATGTATAGTGGCCTGGGGACGGGTGGCGCGTTTTACACCTGTGGATCGTCAGTGGTGTTTGTATAATGTATAGTGGCCTGGGGACGGGTGGCGCGTTTTACACCTGTGGATCGTCAGTGGTGTTTGTATAATGTATAGTGGCCTGGGGACGGGTGACGCGTTTTACACCTGTGGATCGTCAGTGGTGTTTGTATAATGGTCTGGGGACGGGTGGCGCGTTTTACACCTGTGGATCGTCAGTGGTGTTTGTATAACGTATAATGGTCTGGGGACGGGTGGCGCGTTTTACACCTGTGGATCGTCAGTGGTGTTTGTATAATGTATTGTAGCCTGGGGACGGGTGGCGCGTTTTACACCTGTGGATCGTCAGTGGTGTTTGTATAATGTATAGTGGCCTGGGGACGGGTGGCGCGTTTTACACCTGTGGATCGTCAGTGGTGTTTGTATAATGTATAGTGGCCTGGGGACGGGTGGCGCGTTTTACACCTGTGGATCGTCAGTGGTGTTTGTATAATGTATAGTGGCCTGGGGACGGGTGACGCGTTTTACACCTGTGGATCGTCAGTGGTGTTTGTATAATGGTCTGGGGACGGGTGGCGCGTTTTACACCTGTGGATCGTCAGTGGTGTTTGTATAACGTATAATGGTCTGGGGACGGGTGGCGCGTTTTACACCTGTGGATCGTCAGTGGTGTTTGTATAATGTATTGTAGCCTGGGGACGGGTGGCGCGTTTTACACCTGTGGATCGTCAGTGGTGTTTGTATAATGTATTGTAGCCTGGGGACGGGTGGCGAATTTTACACCTCCGGATGCGATGCGGGTGATGTCCAACTTCAAAGTAACCGGAACGGCCGCCTGTCGCTACGATCGCACCGGAGACATCGCAATGGAACCCACGTCCAGATCCTAGGGACGGATCCCGAGCAGAGTTCGCCATGGGCTGGGCTGGCCCTATGGGTCATGGGCTGTTCCTGGGCTGGGCCTGGGCCGGGCCTCAACTTTAAGGAAATCACTGGGCTCTGGATGGGCCTGGGCCGGACAATTTTGAAGTAATACGCGCGTCGCACAAGCTCAGGTCAGAGCTCAAAAATATTTTAGCCAGCAGTTCACTTACACAGCAACACACTTTTGCGTGGCTGTGGCTTTTTGTTTTTTGGTTAGCATAGTTGGTTCATTGTTTCACATTTATAGTATACAAGTCAATATGTTAGGATAATGGTTGCAAATTTTGTGAAAATAATCATATGCTTAATTTGAACGGGCCGGACCAGGCATGGGCCTCAATATTATGAAGTTGACCGGGCCTGGTCCGGGCCTGGGCTTGCTGTTCATGGGCCTGGGCCGGGCTGGGCTGGGGGTTGGTGGGCCCCTGACGAACACTGATACCGATATCCGGTTTTGGGATCCATGTGCATTGTGCTTATTTTCAGGCGATGTAGTGTTTGAAGTTCATCTGCTCTCATAATTTTCTCATTGCAACAGCGAAGTTGCAGCACATCCATTTCCATTAGCCTGGACATTTCTCTGACAGAAGATCACCTCCAACGAACTATCACAATGCCGCGGCCACAGCACCAGCACCACCTGAGGAGACGGAACTGGCCGCGGCCACAGCACCAGCACCACCTGAGGAGACGGAACTGGCCGCGGTCACAGCACCAGCACCACCTGAGGAGACGGAACTGGCCGCGGCCACAGCACCAGCACCGTCTGAGGAGACGGAACTGGCCGCGGCCACAGCACCAGCACCACCTGAGGAGACGGAACTGGCCGCGGCCACAGCACCAGCACCGTCTGAGGAGACAGAACTGGCCGCGGCCACAGCACCAGCACCGTCTGAGGAGACAGAACTGGCCGCGGCCACAGCACCAGCACCACCTGAGGAGACAGAACTGGCCGCGGCCACAACACCAGCACCGTCTGAGGAGACAGAACTGGCCGCAGCCACAGCACCAGCACCACCTGAGGAGACGGAACTGGCCGTGGCCAGAGCACCAGCACCGTCTGAGGAGACGGAACTGGCCGCGGCCACAGCACCAGCACCGTCTGAGGAGACGGAACTGGCCGCGGCCACAGCACCAGCATCGTCTGAGGAGACAGAACTGGCCGCGGCCACAGCACCAGCACCACCTGAGGAGACGGAACTGGCCGCGGCCACAGCACCAGCACCGTCTGAGGAGACAGAACTGGCCGCGGCCACAGCACCAGCACCGTCTGAGGAGACAGAACTGGCCGCGGCCACAGCACCAGCACCGTCTGAGGAGACAGAACTGGCCGCGGCCACAGCACCAGCACCACCTGAGGAGACAGAACTGGCCGCGGCCACAGCACCAGCACCGTCTGAGGAGACAGAACTGGCCGCGGCCACAGCACCAGCACCACCTGAGGAGACGGAACTGGCCGTGGCCACAGCACCAGCACCGTCTGAGGAGACGGAACTGGCCGCGGCCACAGCACCAGCACCGTCTGAGGAGACGGAACTGGCCGCGGCCACAGCACCAGCACCGTCTGAGGAGACAGAACTGGCCGCGGCCACAGCACCAGCACCACCTGAGGAGACGGAACTGGCCGCGGCCACAGCACCAGCACCGTCTGAGGAGACAGAACTGGCCGCGGCCACAGCACCAGCACCACCTGAGGAGACGGAACTGGCCGCGGCCACAGCACCAGCACCGTCTGAGGAGACGGAACTGGCCGCGACCACAGCACCAGCACCGTCTGAGGGGACGGAACTGGCCGCGGCCACAGCACCAGCACCGTCTGAAGAGACGGAACTGGCCGCGGCCACAGCACCAGCACCGTCTGAAGAGACGGAACTGGCCGCAGCCACAGCACCAGCACCACCTGAGGAGACGGAATTGGCCGCGGCCACAGCACCAGCACCGTCTGAGGAGACGGAACTGGCCGCGGCCACAGCACCAGCACCGTCTGAGGAGACGGAACTGGCCGCGGCCACAGCACCAGCACCGTCTGAGGAGACGGAACTGGCCGCGGCCACAGCACCAGCACCGTCTGAAGAGACGGAACTGGCCGTGGCCACAGCACCAGCACCGTCTGAGGAGACGGAACTGGCAGTGGCCACAGCACCAGCACCGTCTGAGGAGACGGAACTGGCCGCGGTCACAGCACCAGCACCGTCTGAGGAGACGGAACTGGCCGCGGCCACAGCACCAGCACCGTCTGAGGAGACGGAACTGGCCGCGGCCACAGCACCAGCACCACCTGAGGAGACGGAACTGGCCGCGGCGTGCCTCCCCTCCCTACAGTAACACTGCGCCGGCTGTGACTGCCTGGGAAGTCTGGGAGAGGCCTGGGAAGCCGGGGGGCGGGGGGGGGGGTATGCCTGGGAAGCTGGCCTTGGGGCCCGGAAGCTCGCGCGGCCGCGGCTGCCGCAGCTGCCTCGGCGGCGGCCGCCGTTCACGGCCGCTGTGCCACGGTACGGTGCGCCGCGCGGTTGATCGAGACGCGGAAACCGAGCCCGCCGCCTCACGCCCTGCCATTGAACGGAGGGGTGTGGGTGGTGGAGGCATGTGAATACTTCCTCAATTCGCTCTGAGCGCAAGACTGGTTCGAAGGCTATTGTCATTTGCTGAGGTTGATGTGATGAGCTGGTAAAGGGAATAGGTCACCTTAAAAGTTGTCCTGAAATTTTGCTATACGGAGTATTTCGAGCTGAAAAAACGAATATGGCATTTGTTTGGACGATAGATGGATATCCGTCGAAAAATGGGTATGTTTCTTTTTTCTCCTTCATGACCATAACAAACTTCCAGACAATTATGATGTCATGCATATGGTAGAGCTTGGATATGGAAACTATTGCACACAATAACGACGGACTTTAGGCATATATACGCAGGCTGCTTGTAACGTAAACAACGTGTAACGTAAACAACCGCCCGAAACAAGTTTTCTGGCGCCCGAAACTTCTTCTTCTAAAAGGGGTCTACTAGTTCTGTGTCGAAATTACTTATCGTAGCGAGGTAATTATTTCACCACAACTCGTTGTTTATCTGCTTTTCAAATATGTTATCTCAGTTAAAAAACCATGTTAAATGTGAACTATTCCCTTTAAAACTACATTGAGGTAGTCAGTGCATTGAACATATTAATTTATCTAGAAGCATCTTAGTATGACAGACTGCTTCCAACACCGCCCGAATCAAATTTAAATGTTAGAAACTATGCTTCCAAGATTTAGGAAACAAACTATAAAGATGCAGAATTTTAAATGACTACTTGTATGGTTCGCAAACATCGGAAAAACTGAATAAGTATGTTTGTAAGACAGCTAGTGCGTTCTCCCACACAGCGCAGCACCACTTTCACCCTCATATCTCAGATTTCGACCAAAATTGATACCGGGGTTATCTGGTGCGTGGAATTCCTGGCGCAATTTCAGGTCTGTGCAGGCACGTAGTCAAGGGGGCGGGGACGGAGGCGGCAGCCCCCCCCCCCCCCCCCCACCTGGAGGCCAGAAGGACCCTTTTCGGCGCGCGCAGCGCACCGAAAAAGGCCCTTCTGAAAAAAAGGGCCCCTGACGAAAAGGGCCCGAAAAGGACCCCTGAAAAGGGCGAAGCGCGGTATCATAGGCTTTCTACAACGCGAAACGTGGTCTATAGAGAGTTTAGAGGAATTCAGAGGCCCTTCAGGGCCACCAGGGCCCTCTCCGAAAGACCAGAGGGCCCCTTGGACGTTCAAAAGATCCCTGTGCTTGCCACAGGGGCCCCTGACCAGACCGAAAGGGCCCCTGAGCGGGTCAGAGGGCCCCTGAACACGTCGAATGCCCCCTAGACAGCATAGAGGGGCCCCTGGGCAGGTCGAGAGGCCCCTGCGCATGAACACAGGGCGACAAAGCGACCAGCGCAGTCTCTTACCAGGTCATAAGGGCCCCTGGACAGACCAGAGGGCCCCTGGGAAGTTAAAAGAGCCCCTGGGTAGGTCAGAGGGGCCCCTGACCAGACCGAAAGGGTCCCTAGGTGGGTCAGAAGGGCCCCTGAACATGACGAATGGGCACCTAGTCAGCACGGAGGGGCCCCAGGGCAGGTCGGAGGGCCCTCGGAGCATGTCACAAGGCGACCAAGCAGCCAGCGCAGTCTCTTGCCAGGTCGGAAGGGCCCCTTAGAAGGCTAGAGGGCCCCTGGAGAGACCAGAGGGCCCCTGAAAAGTTAAAAAGGGCCCCTGTGCAGATCGGAGGGGCCCCTGACCAGACCCAAAGGACCCCTGGGTGGGTAAGAAGGGCCCTTGAACCATGCCCGAATTGGCCCCTGCCCAGCACATAGGTGCCCCAGGGCAGGTCGGAGGGCTCCTTGAGCATGTCGGCAGGGCGACAAAGCAGCCAGCGCAGGCCGACCAGAAGATCGCGGTGCAAGATCGGAGGGGCTCCTGGGCAAGTCATAGGGGGCCCCTGGCTAGACCGAAAGGGTCCCTGGGCCGGCCGGAAGGCCCCTTGAACATGCCGGAATGAGTTCCTAGCCAGCCTGGAGGGGCCCCTGGGCAGGTCGGAGAGGCCTCTGAGCAGGGGCGACGGATTGCGGGGGAAGGATACCCAAAATGTCCCCAGTCGAAAATCCTGGGGGGCATAAAGGTAATGTTGCCCCCCCCCCCCCCCCCAAGATTTTAGCCTGCTCAATCTAAGGGAGAAAATGACCCTTCCCTCCCAAGATTTTCAATTGGGGGGGGGGGGAGATTTTGGGTACCCTGCGCCCCGCAATCCGCCGCCCCTGCCCATGAGTATGTCGGCAGGGCGACAAGCAGCCAGTGCAGTCCCTGGCCAGTCGGAAGGACCTATGAACAGGCCGAATGGCCGCTTGACACACAAGAGAGCTCATGGAAGGTCAGAAGAGTCCCTGGTGAGACCGGAAGGGTCAAAGCACGTAGAGATTCCACATGAAGATTAAATACAAAGAGGACTTACTCAACAATACAAATATTAAAAGCGGAGCTTTCGGGTATATTGTAACACCTTCGTCAGGGTGCTACAATATACCTGAATGCTCCGATTTTTTTTTTCTCTGTAGAGTAAGCCCGCTTTGTATTGTATATATATATATATATATATATATATATATATATATATATATATATATATATATATATATATTTATATATATATATGTATATGTATATGTATATGTATCTGTGTATCTGTTTGTATATGTATATGTGTATATGTGTATATGTGTATATGTGTATATGTGTATATGTGTATATGTGTATATGTTGTATTATGTGTATTATGTGTATGTGTGTATGTGTGTATGTGTGTATGTGTGTATGTGTGTATGTGTGTATGTGTGTATGTGTGTATGTGTGTATGTGTGTATGTGTGTATGTGTGTATGTGTGTATGTGTGTATGTGTGTATGTGTGTATGTGTGTATGATGTGTATGTGTGTATGTTGTGTATGTGTGTATGTGTGTATGTGTGTATGTGTGTATGTGTGTATGTGTGTATGTGTGTATGGTGTATGTGTGTATGTTGTATGTGTGTATGTGTGTATGTGTGTATGTGTGTATGTGTGTATGTGTGTATGTGTGTATGTGTGTATGTGTGTATGTGTGTATGTGTGTATGTGTGTATGTGTGTATGTGTTGTATGTGTGTATGTGTGTATGTGTGTATGTGTGTATGTGTGTATGTGTGTATGTGTGTATGTGTGTATGTGTGTATTTGTGTAGTGTATGTGTGTATGTGTGTATGTGTGTATGTGTGTATGTGTGTATGTGTGTATGTGTGTATGTGTGTATGTGTGTAGGTATGTGTGTATGGTGTGTATGTGTGTATGTGTGTATGTGTGTATGTGTGTATGTGTGTATGTGTGTATGGTGTTGTATGTGTGTATGTGTGTATGTGTGTATGTGTGTATGTGTGTATGTGTGTATGTGTGTATGTGTGTATGTGTGTATGGTGTGTATGTGTGTATGTGTGTATGTGTGTATGTGTGTATGTGTGTATGTGTGTATGTGTGTATGTGTGTATGTGTTGTATGTGTGTATGTGTGTATGTGTGTATGTGTGTATGTGTGTATGTGTGTATGTGTGTATGTGTGTATGTGTGAATGTGTGTATGTGTGTATGTGTGTGTGTGTATGTGTGTATGTGTGTATGTGTGTATGTGTGTATGTGTGTATGTGTGTATGTGTGTATGTGTGTATGTGTTGTGTATGTGTGTATGTGTGTATGTGTGTATGTGTGTATGTGTGTATGTGTGTATGTGTGTATGTGTGTATGTGTGTATGTGTGTAGTGTGTATGTGTGTATGTGTGTATGTGTGTATGTGTGTATGTGTGTATTGTGTGTATGTGTGTATGTGTGTATGTGTGTATGTGTGTATGTGTGTATGTGTGTATGTGTGTATGTGTGTATGTGTGTATGTGTGTATGTGTGTATGTGTGTATGTGTGTATGTGTGTATGTGTGTATGTGTGTATGTGTGTATGTGTGTATGTGTGTATGTGTGTATGTGTGTATGTGTGTATGTGTGTAATGTGTGTATGTGTGTATGTGTGTATGTGTGTATGTGTGTATGTGTGTATGTGTGTATGTGTGTATGTGTGTATGTGTGTATGTGTGTTTGTGTGTATGTGTGTATGTGTGTTGTGTGTATGTGTGTATGGTGTGTATGTGTGTTGTGTATGTGTGTATGTGTGTATGCTGTGTATGTGTGTATGTGTGTATGTGTGTATGTGTGTATGTGTGTATGTGTGTATGTGTGTATGTGTGTATGTGTGTATGTGTGTATGTGTGTATGTGTGTATGTGTGTATGTGTGTAAGGTGTAGGTGTATGTGTGTATGTGGTGTATAGGTGTATAGGTGTATAGGGTGTATAGGTGTATAGGTGTATAGTGTGTAGGTGTAGTGTATAGGTGTTAGGTGTATAGGTGTATAAGGTGTATAGGTGTTTAGTGTATAGGTGTATAGGTGTATAGGTGTATAGGTGTATAGGTGTATAGGTTGTATAGGTGTATAGGTGTATAGGTGTATAGGTGTATAGGTGTATAGGTGTATAGGTGTATAGGTGTATAGGTGTATAGGTGTATAGGTGTATTGGTGTATAGGTGTATAGGTGTATAGGTGTATAGGTGTATAGGTGTATAGGTGTATAGGTGTATAGGTGTATAGGTGTATAGGTGTATAGGTGTATAGGTGTATAGGTGTTAGGTAAGGTGTATAGGTGTATAGGTGTATAGGTGTATAGGTGTATAGGTGTATAGGTGTATATGTGTATATGTGTATATGGTGTATATGTGTTTGTGTATATGTGTAATGTGTATATGTGTTGTGTATCTGTGTATATGTGTATAGGTTATATGTGTATATGTGTATATGTGTATATGTGTATATGTGTATATGTGTATATTGTATCTGTGTATCTGTGTATCTGTGTATCTGTGTATCTGTGTATATGTGTATATGTGTATCTGTGTATCTGTGTATCTGTGTATTATGTGTATCTGTGTATCTGTGTATCTGTGTATCTGTTGTATCTGTATCTGTGTATCTGTGTATCTGTGTATCTGTGTATCTGTGTATCTGTGTATCTGTGTATCTGTGTATCTGTGTATCTGTGTATCTGTGTATCTGTGTATCTGTGTATCTGTGTATCTGTGTATCTGTGTATCTGTGTATCTGTGTATCTGTGTATCTGTGTATCTGTGTATCTGATGTATCTGTGTGTATCTGTGTATGTGTGTATGTGTGTATGTGGTATGTGTGTATCTGTGTATCTGTGTATCTGTGTATGCTGTGTATCTGTGTATCTGTGTATCTGTGTATCTGTGTATCTGTGTATGTGTGTATGTGTGTATCTGTGTATCTGTGTATCTGTGTATGTGTGTATCTGTGTATCTGTGTATGTGTGTATCTGTGTATGTGTGTATGTGTGTATGTGTGTATCTGTGTATCTGTGTATCGTGTGGTATGTGTGTATGTGTGTATTGTGTATGTGTGTATGTGTGTATCTGTGTATGTGTGTATGTGTGTATGTGTGTATTGTATGTGTATGTGTGTATGTGTGTATGTGTGTATGTGTGTATGTGTGTATGTGTGTATGTGTGTATGTGTGTATGTGTGTATGTGTGTATGTGTGTATGTGTGTATGTGTGTATGTGTGTATGTGTGTATGTGTGTATGTGTGTATGTGTGTATGTGTGTATGTGTGTATGTGTGTATGTGTTGTATGTGTGTATGTGTGTATGTGTGTATGTGTGTGTGTGTTGGTGTGTATGTTGTGTGTGTATGTGTGTATGTGTGTATTGTGTGTATGTGTGTATGTGTGTATGTGTGTATGTGTGTAGTGTGTATGTGTGTTGTGTGTATGTGTGTATGTGTTGTATGTGTGTATGTGTGTATGGTGTGTATTGTGTGTAGTGTGTATGGTGTGTATGTGTGTATGTGTGTATGTGTGTATGTGTGTATGTGTGTATGTGTGTATGTGTGTATGTGTGTATGTGTGTATGTGTGTATGTGTGTATGGTGTGTGTATGTGTGTATGTGTGTGTATGTGTGTATGTGTGTGTATGTGTGTTTGTGTGTGATGTGTGTATGTGTGTATGTGTGTATGTGTGTATGTGTGTATGTGTGTATGTGTGTATGTGGTTGGTGTATGTGTGTATGTGTGTATGTGTGTATGTGTGTATGTGTTTATGTGTGTATGTGTGTATGTGTGTATGTGTGGTATGTGTGTATGATGTGTATGTGTGTATGTGTGTATGTGTGTATGTG
>JAXIVJ010000665.1:0-52500 GCA_036785665.1 Chirona hameri
TGTATTTCATCACCATCAGTGTCTCCCCTAAGAGTTAAACTCTGTTATTTGTGGAATTGTTTCCTGTGAAGGCTCAAATGAACGAGCACCTGTACGTTTATCAGTATTTGTAAGCCGCCTATCAGATCCGGTGGGGACCCGCCCGCCTATCAGATCCGGTGGGGACCCGCCCGCCTATCAGATCCGGTGGGACCCGCCCGCCTATCAGATCCGGTGGGGACCCGCCCGCCTATCAGATCCGGTGGGGACCCGTCCGCCTATCAGATCCGGTGGGGACCCGCCCGCCTATCAGATCCGGTGGGGACCCGCCCGCCTATCGGATCCGGTGGGGACCCGCCCGCCTATCAGATCCGGTGGGGACTCGCCCGCCTATCGGATCCGGTGGGGACCCGCCCGCCTATCAGATCCGGTGGGGACCCGCCCGCCTATCAGATCCGGTGGGGACCCGCCCGCCTATCAGATCCGGTGGGGACCCGCTCGCCTATCAGATCCGGTGAGGACCCGCCCGCCTATCAGATCCGGTGTGGAACCGCCCGCCTATCAGATCCGGTGGGGACCCGCCCGTCTATCGGATTTACATAGATTAATGTCACACTGGGACGAGTTGTGATCAATTGATTATGGAATATGTTCGTTTCCATATCGATTCAAGTTTTGCTTTTAATGTATTTGTTAAAACACGCCTAAAATGCGATGCACTTACGATACAAATAAGCGGATTGACAGCGGTCACTTGGCGATGGTTATATCTTCAATTAACTGCCAATTTCACCATGATAAATTGTGTTCTCAAGTTGTCGCTTGATTCTCGATATTTGATTCGTGATAGTTGTATTCAATGTATCATCTGTTCGGACATGCGACTGATATCTGCTGAATGTTGCTATATACAGGCGGCTTTTTAAAACCACTGCGTGCGGGCATATACTGCTATTAACCGCTATTCATTGCTACAGAATGTTAAAAGCACCTGCTACATGCCACTGCCACAAATTGCTATATTCGTCTACAGGCTGGATTGCCTGAGACGGCTACAGACAGCTTTCCCGTCTGCAACAAACCGCCCTGTAAACCGGCGCTTGCATGTGGGACTATGCCGTGATGACGTCACCAAGTCACGTGACACGTGAAGCTGTCTGGTCTGTTGCAGCTTGGTATGATCAGCCAACATCAGCACCTTTCAGGCCAAGTCCTCAACTGAATAAGGATTTTTTTATTCATCCCAGCTAGCCGGAAGGCTATGGCCGGGGAAAAGTTAACTGGCAATGAGCCAGGCAGATATTTAGCGTTACGTTAAGCCGGCTAATATTGTCCGGCACAAAAAGCAGATGCAAAGGCAAACATTCACGTTAAACCGGCTCATGATCGTCCGGTGCAAATAGCAAGAGGGAAGACGAAACAGGCAAAAACAGACATACAACACATACAAGCAGGGGCTCCGCCACAGGGGGGGGGGGGGGGGGGGGACATGTCCCTCCAACATTTTCGGATTTTAACATTACGCCTAAGGGCGTTGGATGGAAAGAATCGACTTCAGAATGCTTCCGACCCCCCTCCCCTTCCCCCAACTTTCGGAAAGTGGCGGCGCCCTTGTATACAAGCAGCACACAGGCACACACATAATACTAGGCACGATTATAGTTAAGATAACAAATAACTGGTGGTGGATGGGTCACGACTCACGATCTGCCCAGGTATAGGAGATCAACCGCAAAGGGCCCTTGGCGGCCAAATTCAGGTTCAACTAAGCTGATATTTAGTCGGTCGCTCTAAGCCTGTATTTTATAATCTGAGATTTGTACTGGCTTGGTAAATAATTGGCTTGTTTTGGAACTAATGCTTACACAAAAGAATGTTGCAATGCAGCATTTTCTAAAACGGTAGTTCCTTAATTGCGTATTTTTGCTTTTAAGTGCAATATTCCTGTGCAAATGTGAACTTGGTATTCAACGTGTATCTCAATGATCAAAGCTAAAATATGTTGCCGGCCGTTTCCGAAATGCATGCTCGACATGAGTTCACAGGACAACAAACTCCCTCACACCGCCTCTCAACTGGACTGCTGTCCTGGCCGTCAGCCGAGCGACCTGACGCCTGTCCTGACCACCCCCTCCCCTCCCCCACGTGGCCTGTGTCTGAGGCCCAAGATAGCCGCCGGGCATGGCAGGACGCCTGACCAATCAGAGGCCCCAAACCAGTCCGCCCACGCCTCGGCCGGTATAGCTGGGGAGGGGTGACGGTCGGCGGAGGGGAGATCGCCCAGGATGCCGCGGTGGCTGGGCGGGGGCGGGGATCGCTGACCAGGGTCGTTTTATGCGGGATATCGGTGGGCGTTATGGCTTTGAGTTGAGTGCTGATGGTATTGCTTCCTAGCGTGGGGTGATGGCTGGGAAGGCCATAGACTGGTTCTTGGCGATGTTTGTTGGCAGATGCGTGACTGCTTGGAGCCCACCTACAGCCTAACAGATAGGCTAGCTACAGATAGGCTAGGAGTGATAGGCTAGTTCGAAGTGCCATCACATATTTATCCAAACAAGTCGACTTCTAGATCCAAAACAACGTGTAACGATGTGATCAAATTCTCGTTTTCCTTTTACTAGCTGCAAGCCACTGTCCTTAAAGCAGTGAAACTCCATAACTACACATCACTTTGGATATTATATTACATCACTTTGGATATTGCAAAAAACAGGGATGGTCTTCCACTGGCAGATCCAGCCTCTCTCCGTGGGAGGGGGTGGCATCTTTTTGTGTCAAAAAGGTACCCCCATTTTTTTCCCTCCGCGGATTTGGGCCGGTCACCTTATTTTGGTATTCGAGCTTAAGAAATTCACTTCAAATTCACCCAAAAAAAAAATTTGTGGACTTCCCCCCTAAAAAAGTTTTTTTTTTTGGGGGGGGGGTCAAAAACACACAATTTCGCATATCCGAGATAGCCATTTTGAAGAGAATGTCATTTACTTTCTTTTGACGTTTGTTTTTTGCAATTTGCTTCAAAATTATATTTTCTACGATTGTTCAAACACTTATCGTTTGCCCAGCAAAATGGCATGACATGACCTCAGGACAGGACTGTCCCACCTTAACATTATATTTGAGTTGAGATAGCCATGTTGTTGGATTTGCATTGCAATCTAGTGGGGCAGCAGTTAAAACAACCACATAGGTCTAATCGAAAAGAAATTCGAGCTTGGTCTTGACAATTGTAACGAATAAACCATACGTGTATATGAATCAGAATACGGGTCTAAAGCCGATGACGTCGTCTCTCTTTACCAAATGGTGATGGTAGTCCACTTGTTTTAAGGGGAACCTTGGAGATATTTGCTACGTTTCAATGGTTTGGTAATTGGTTTGTATTGTATTCAAAGCGCCAGAATTGTCTCGAAATAATTGTACCATACTTTGTCAGCGTAAAGGATTCCTGTGTAGCTCTCTAGAGCTCAATATGACGTAATCACCCCAAATATGAAAACTTAACTTTTGTATTTAATTGAGCACTGTTTGCGAGAAATAAATGTCATAATCGTGTTCGGCAGCAATTACTTCATATTTTGCACCACAAGCGGCGTACATTTGACAACTTTTGGGAAGGTGGGACAGTCCCTTTAAAACGTCATTATCTCCTGAAATACTACATAATTTCATTGCAATTTGGCGCGAAGACGTATAATTGATGCCGCATAAGGTACTGAAAGTTTGACGTTGATATCTATTATATTTGTCAAGTTATTGAGAAAATCCAGATGAAGGGGGGGGGGGGGCAGATTCTGCCCCCCCCCCCCCCCAGCGGGGCGTGGGTTAAGTGTCACCGGGGCTGCTTGAATTGCATCAGGTGCGCTGCTTTGTCTATCAGTGAAATAAAGGGATACATACAAACTTCAAATTCAATGACTCGAGAAAAAACTTCCGTTTTCATGAAGTTTTCTTCTAAGATCATTATTGTTCACGTGCAGTGCAGGGAACGCGCGCGGGGGGGGGGGGGTCATACTTGTATTGCATGCCCCTCCCAGAGTCCAGTGTGTGCGTGTGTGTGGGGGGGAGGGGATTTGCCCCTGATGCCCCCTGGATCCGCCAGTGCCAGCAATTACCGCCAAGGAGAGCCTCTGCCAGACACTTAATGGAATTAATTTTCCCATTTTACAAATTTGCATAAGCAATTGCGAAAGTTGTGTCATGCCTCGAAGCGGCGCGATTTTTTTCCCGGTTTTTGACTGAATAGCTGGATTTTGACTGCTGCAAAGACAATGTTTAAGATTTTACGATACATTAGGAACGCGCGGAGAGGGGGGGGGGGCATACTTGTATTGAATGCCCTTCCCCCAGATTCCTGTGGGGGGTATTTGCCCCTGATACCCCCCACCTGGATCCGCCAGTGTGGTCTTCAACGAATGCCAACACTTTGGACTTGTCTCTGTGAATCGTCTGATTCACATACATACATCGTCTGATTCATGCCTGTCACATATTTCCACGCAAACTTAAAGGGAATGTTTCACCTTTGATTAGTTTTAAACTGAGATAGCCATTATGTTGGGCCATTATTGAAATGTCTAAATTAGTCAGGTCATTTTCCCCAAAACTTAACCGTTTTTAAGCAATTTAATTTACCATTTGCAAAATGCACCCAGGCTGGTGCAGCCGCTGATTGGCCGACAGCCACTTTTCAGACAATCCCACTTTGTCAGCCAATCAGCGGCGGTCTATAGCTCAATAATGACGTCATCAGCCCAAATTTGAAAAACTTAATTTGTATAAAGTTAAGTGACTTTTCGAGTGAAACAAATATCACCATCGTTTTCAGCAGACTTACTTCATATTTTCGACTACAACCAGCGTATATTTGACAACTTTCAGAAAGGTGAAACATTCCCGTTAACAAAAGCACCGTCAGGTGTTTGCAGCGAGGCAAGAAAGAGACAAGCTTCCTGTGTTTTTTATCCTTAGTCTGCGGTTTACCATTCTGTCAGCACCTGTTCCAACTTACGTCCGACCGAGCTACTTTTGGCTGTGAAAACTGAGCGGATTATTCTTAACTTTTGTGCACTTAATACATATTTCTGTAATATGTACCGAGAGCTTCTGTTCTGTCCCTGCAAGAGATTTGACGAAGTTAACAAATGATTATTGCACCTAATGGTGTTTCGGACCTGGCGTCCCGGTGTGTTAGTCTGACCTGGCGTCTCGGTCTCTGTGTTTGTTCTCCACACAGATAGTGTTTGCGCTGCGTGTTTGCGCTGGACACGAGGTTTGTCTGCGAGTCAGCGGTTGGTGTGTTTTCACAGCTGGACTCTGCCAGTGTGGTGTGGTGTGTGGTGTGGCAGTGTGGTGTGGCAGTGTGTAGTGCCAGTGTGGTGTGGCAGTGTGGTGTGGCAGTGTGGTGTGGCAGTGTGGTGTGGCAGTGTGGTGTGCCAGTGTGGTGTGGCAGTGTGGTGTGGCAGTGTGGTGTGGCAGTGTGGCAGTGTGGTGTGGCAGTGTGGTGTGGCAGTGTGGCAGTGTGGTGTGGCAGTGTGGTGTGGCAGTGTGGTGTGGCAGTGTGGTGTGGCAGTGTGGTGTGGCAGTGTGGTGTGGCAGTGTGGTGTGGCAGTGTGGTGTGGCAGTGTGGTGTGGCAGTGTGGCAGTGTGGTGTGGCAGTGTGGTGTGGCAGTGTGGTGTGGCAGTGTGGTGTGGCAGTGTGGTGTGTGGTGTGGCAGTGTGGTGTGGCAGTGTGGTGTGGCAGTGGTGTGGCAGTGTGGTGTGGCAGTGTGGTGTGGCAGTGTGGTGTGGCAGTGTGGTGTGGTGTGTGGTGTGGCAGTGTGGTGTGGCAGTGTGGTGTGGCAGTGTGGTGTGGCAGTGTGGTGTGGCAGTGTGGTGTGGCAGTGTGGTGTGGCAGTGTGTTGTGGCAGTGTGGTGTGGCAGTGTGGTGTGGCAGTGTGGTGTGGCAGTGTGGTGTGGCAGTGTGGTGTGCCAGTGTGGTGTGCCAGTGTGGTGTGGCAGTGTGGTGTGGCAGTGTGGTGTGGCAGTGTGGTGTGGCAGTGTGGTGTGGCAGTGTGGTGTGGCAGTGTGGTGTGGCAGTGTGGTGTGGCAGTGTGGTGTGGCAGTGTGGTGTGGCAGTGTGGTGTGGCAGTGTGGTATGGCAGTGTGGCAGTGTGGTGTGGCAGTGTGGTGTGGCAGTGTGGTGTGGCAGTGTGGTGTGGCAGTGTGGTGTGGCAGTGTGGTGTGGCAGTGTGGTGTGGCAGTGTGGCAGTGTGGTGTGGCAGTGTGGTGTGGCAGTGTGGTGTGCCAGTGTGGTGTGGCAGTGTGGCAGTGTGGTGTGGCAGTGTGGCAGTGTGGTGTGGCAGTGTGGTGTGGCAGTGTGGTGTGGCAGTGTGGTGTGGCAGTGTGGTGTGGCAGTGTGGTGTGGCAGTGTGGTGTGGCAGTGTGGCAGTGTGGTGTGGCAGTGTGGTGTGGCAGTGTGGTGTGCCAGTGTGGTGTGGCAGTGTGGCAGTGTGGTGTGGCAGTGTGGCAGTGTGGTGTGGCAGTGTGGTGTGGCAGTGTGGCAGTGTGGTGTGGCAGTGTGGTGTGGCAGTGTGGTGTGGCAGTGTGGTGTGGCAGTGTGGTGTGGCAGTGTGGTGTGGCAGTGTGGTGTGGCAGTGTGGTGTGGCAGTGTGGTGTGGCAGTGTGGTGTGGCAGTGTGGTGTGGCAGTGTGGTGTGGCAGTGTGGTGTGGCAGTGTGGTGTGGCAGTGTGGTGTGGCAGTGTGGTGTGGCAGTGTGGTGTGGCAGTGTGGTGTGGCAGTGTGGTGTGCAGTGTGGTGTGGCAGTGTGGTGTGGCAGTGTGGTGTGGCAGTGTGGTGTGGCAGTGTGGTGTGGCAGTGTGGTGTGGCAGTGTGGTGTGGCAGTGTGGTGTGCAGTGTGGTGTGGCAGTGTGGTGTGGCAGTGTGGTGTGGCAGTGTGGTGTGGCAGTGTGGTGTGGCAGTGTGGTGTGGCAGTGTGGCAGTGTGGTGTGGCAGTGTGGTGTGCCAGTGTGGTGTGTGGTGTGGCAGTGTGGTGTGCCAGTGTGGTGTGGCAGTGTGGTGTGGCAGTGTGGTGTGGCAGTGTGGTGTGGCAGTGTGGTGTGGCAGTGTGGTGTGGCAGTGTAGTGTGGCAGTGTGGTGTGGCAGTGTGGTGTGGCAGTGTGGTGTGGCAGTGTGGTGTGGCAGTGTAGTGTGGCAGTGTGGTGTGGCAGTGTGGTGTGCCAGTGTGGTGTGGCAGTGTGGTGTGGCAGTGTGGTGTGGCAGTGTAGTGTGGCAGTGTGGTGTGGCAGTGTGGTGTGGCAGTGTGGTGTGGCAGTGTGGTGTGGCAGTGTGGTGTGCCAGTGTGGTGTGGCAGTGTAGTGTGGCAGTGTGGTGTGGCAGTGTGGTGTGCCAGTGTGGTGTGGCAGTGTGGCAGTGTGGTGTGGCAGTGTGGTGTGGCAGTGTGGTGTGGCAGTGTGGTGTGCCAGTGTGGTGTGGCAGTGTGGCAGTGTGGTGTGGCAGTGTGGTGTGGCAGTGTGGTGTGGCAGTGTGGTGTGGCAGTGTGGTGTGCCAGTGTGGTGTGTGGTGTGGCAGTGTGGTGTGGCAGTGTGGTGTGGCAGTGTGGTGTGGCAGTGTGGTGTGGCAGTGTGGTGTGGCAGTGTGGTGTGGCAGTGTGGTGTGGCAGTGTGGTGTGGCAGTGTGGTGTGTGGTGTGGCAGTGTGGTGTGGCAGTGTGGTGTGGCAGTGTGGTGTGCCAGTGTGGTGTGTGGTGTGGCAGTGTGGTGTGGCAGTGTGGTGTGGCAGTGTGGTGTGGCAGTGTGGTGTGGCAGTGTGGCAGTGTGGTGTGGCAGTGTGGTGTGGCAGTGTGGTGTGGCAGTGTGGCAGTGTGGTGTGGCAGTGTGGTGTGGCAGTGTGGTGTGGCAGTGTGGTGTGGCAGTGTGGTGTGGCAGTGTGGTGTGGCAGTGTGGTGTGGCAGTGTGGTGTGGCAGTGTGGTGTGGCAGTGTGGTGTGGCAGTGTGGTGTGGCAGTGAGGTGTGGCAGTGTGGTGTGGCAGTGTGGTGTGGCAGTGTGGTGTGGCAGTGTGGTGTGGCAGTGTGCAGTGTGGTGTGTGTAGTGGCAGTGTGGTGTGCCAGTGTGGTGTGGCAGTGTGGTGTGGCAGTGTGGTGTGGCAGTGTGGTGTGGCAGTGTGGTGTGGCAGTGTGGTGTGGCAGTGTGGTGTGGCAGTGTGGTGTGGCAGTGTGGTGTGGCAGTGTGGTGTGGCAGTGTGGTGTGGCAGTGTGGTGTGGCAGTGTGGTGTGGCAGTGTGGTGTGGCAGTGTGGTGTGGCAGTGTGGTGTGGCAGTGTGGTGTGGCAGTGTGGTGTGGTGTGGCAGTGTGGTGTGGCAGTGTGGTGTGGCAGTGTGGTGTGGTAGTGTGGTGTGGCAGTGTGGTGTGGCAGTGTGGTGTGGCAGTGTGGTGTGGCAGTGTGGTGTGGCAGTGTGGGGTGGCAGTGTGGTGTGTGTAGTGGCAGTGTGGTGTGTGTAGTGGCAGTGTGGTGTGCCAGTGTGGTGTGGCAGTGTGGTGTGGCAGTATGGTGTGGCAGTGTGGTGTGGCAGTGTGGTGTGGCAGTGTGGTGTGGCAGTGTGGTGTGGCAGTGTGGTGTGGTGTGGCAGTGTGGTGTGGCAGTGTGGTGTGGCAGTGTGGTGTGGTAGTGTGGTGTGGCAGTGTGGTGTGGCAGTGTGGTGTGGCAGTGTGGTGTGGCAGTGTGGTGTGGCAGTGTGGGGTGGCAGTGTGGTGTGGCAGTGTGGTGTGGCAGTGTGGCAGTGTGGTGTGGCAGTGTGGTGTGCCAGTGTGGTGTGGCAGTGTGGTGTGGCAGTGTGGTGTGGCAGTGTGGCAGTATGGTGTGGCAGTGTGGTGTGGCAGTGTGGTGTGGCAGTGTGGTGTGGCAGTGTGGTGTGCCAGTGTGGTGTGGCAGTATGGTGTGGCAGTGTGGTGTGGCAGTGTGGTGTGGCAGTGTGGTGTGGCAGTGTGGTGTGCCAGTGTGGTGTGGCAGTGTGGTGTGGTGTGGTGTGCCAGTGTGGTGTGGCAGTGTGGTGTGGTGTGGTGTGGCAGTGTGGTGTGGCAGTGTGGTGTGCCAGTGTGGTGTGGCAGTGTGGTGTGGCAGTGTGGTGTGGCAGTGTGGTGTGGCAGTGTGGTGTGCCAGTGTGGTGTGGCAGTGTGGTGTGGCAGTGTGGTGTGGTGTGGCAGTGTGGCAGTGTGGTGTGGCAGTGTGGTGTGGCAGTGTGGTGTGGCAGTGTGGTGTGGCAGTGTGGTGTGGCAGTGTGGCAGTGTGGTGTGGCAGTGTGGTGTGGCAGTGTGGTGTGGCAGTGTGGTGTGGCAGTGTGGTGTGCCAGTGTGGTGTGCCAGTGTGGTGTGGCAGTGTGGTGTGGCAGTGTGGTGTGGCAGTGTGGTGTGGCAGTGTGGTGTGGCAGTGTGGTGTGGCAGTGTGGTGTGGCAGTGTGGTGTGGCAGTGTGGTGTGGCAGTGTGGTGTGGCAGTGTGGTGTGGCAGTGTGGTGTGATGTGGCAGTGTGGTGTGGCAGTGTGGTGTGTGTAGTGCCAGTGTGGTGTGGCAGTGTGGTGTGGCAGTGTGATGTGTGTAGTGCCAGTGTGGTGTGGCAGTGTGGTGTGGCAGTGTGGTGTGGCAGTGTGGTGTGTGTAGTGCCAGTGTGGTGTGGCAGTGTGGTGTGGCAGTGTGATGTGTGTAGTGCCAGTGTGGTGTGGCAGTGTGGTGTGGCAGTGTGGTGTGACAGTGTGGTGTGGCAGTGTGGTGTGGCAGTGTGGTGTGGCAGTGTGGTGTGGCAGTGTGGTGTGGCAGTGTGGTGTGGCAGTGTGGTGTGGCAGTGTGGTGTGGTGTGGCAGTGTGGTGTGCCAGTGTGGTGTGGCAGTGTGGTGTGGCAGTGTGGTGTGGCAGTTTGGTGTGGCAGTGTGGTGTGGCAGTGTGGTGTGGCAGTGTGGTGTGGCAGTGTGGTGTGGCAGTGAGGTGTGGCAGTGTGGTGTGGCAGTGTGGTGTGGCAGTGTGGTGTGGCAGTGTGGTGTGGCAGTGTGGTGTGTGTAGTGGCAGTGTGGTGTGTGTAGTGCCAGTGTGGTGTGGCAGTGTGATGTGGCAGTGTGGTGTGGCAGTGTGGTGTGGCAGTGTGGTGTGGCAGTGTGGTGTGGCAGTGTGGTGTGGCAGTGTGGTGTGGCAGTGTGGTGTGGCAGTTTGGTGTGGCAGTGTGGTGTGGCAGTGTGGTGTGGCAGTGTGGTGTGGCAGTGTGGTGTGGCAGTGTGGCAGTGTGGTGTGGCAGTGTGGTGTGGCAGTGTGGTGTGTGTAGTGGCAGTGTGGTGTGTGTAGTGCCAGTGTGGTGTGGCAGTGTGGTGTGGCAGTGTGGTGTGGCAGTGTGGTGTGGCAGTGTGGTGTGGCAGTGTGGTGTGGCAGTGTGGTGTGGCAGTGTGGTGTGGCAGTGTGGTGTGGCAGTGTGGTGTGGCAGTTTGGTGTGGCAGTGTGGTGTGGCAGTGTGGTGTGGCAGTGTGGTGTGGCAGTGTGGTGTGGCAGTGTGGCAGTGTGGTGTGGCAGTGTGGTGTGGCAGTGTGGTGTGTGTAGTGGCAGTGTGGTGTGTGTAGTGCCAGTGTGGTGTGGCAGTGTGGTGTGGCAGTGTGGTGTGGCAGTGTGGTATGGCAGTGTGGTGTGGCAGTGTGGTGTGGCAGTGTGGTGTGGCAGTGTGGTGTGGCAGTGTGGTGTGGCAGTTTGGTGTGGCAGTGTGGTGTGGCAGTGTGGTGTGGCAGTGTGGTGTGGCAGTGTGGTGTGGCAGTGTGGCAGTGTGGTGTGGCAGTGTGGTGTGGCAGTGTGGTGTGGCAGTGTGGTGTGGCAGTGTGGTGTGGCAGTGTGGTGTGGCAGTGTGGTGTGGTGTGGTGTGGCAGTGTGGTGTGGCAGTGTGGTGTGGCAGTGTGGTGTGGCAGTGTGGTGTGGCAGTGTGGTGTGGCAGTGTGGTGTGGCAGTGTGGTGTGGCAGTGTGGTGTGGCAGTGTGGTGTGCCAGTGTGGTGTGGCAGTGTGGCAGTGTGGTGTGGCAGTGTGGCAGTGTGGTGTGGCAGTGTGGTGTGCCAGTGTGGTGTGGCAGTGTGGTGTGGCAGTGTGGTGTGGCAGTGTGGTGTGGCAGTGTGGTGTGGCAGTGTGGTGTGGCAGTGTGGTGTGCCAGTGTGGTGTGGCAGTGTGGTGTGGCAGTGTGGTGTGGCAGTGTGGTTTGGCAGTGTGGCAGTGTGGTGTGCCAGTGTGGTGTGGCAGTGTGGTGTGGCAGTGTGGTGTGCCAGTGTGGTGTGGCAGTGTGGTGTGGCAGTGTGGTGTGGCAGTGTGGTGTGGCAGTGTGGTGTGGCATTGTGGTGTGGCAGTGTGGTGTGGCAGTGTGGTGTGCCAGTGTGGTGTGGCAGTGTGGTGTGGCAGTGTGGTGTGCCAGTGTGGTGTGGCAGTGTGGTGTGGCAGTGTGGTGTGGCAGTGTGGTATGGCAGTGTGGTGTGGCAGTGTGGTGTGGCAGTGTGGTGTGGCAGTGTGGTGTGGCAGTGTGGTGTGGCAGTGTGGTGTGGCAGTGTGGTGTGGCAGTGTGGTGTGGCAGTGTGGTGTGGCAGTGTGGTGTGGCAGTGTGGTGTGGCAGTGTGGTATGGCAGTGTGGTGTGGCAGTGTGGTGTGGCAGTGTGGTGTGGCAGTGTGGTGTGGCAGTGTGGTGTGGCAGTGTGGTGTGGCAGTGTGGTGTGGCAGTGTGGTGTGGCAGTGTGGTGTGGCAGTGTGGTGTGCAGTGTGGTGTGGCAGTGTGGTGTGGCAGTGTGGTGTGGCAGTGTGGTGTGGCAGTGTGGTGTGGCAGTGTGGTGTGGCAGTGTGGTGTGGCAGTGTGGTGTGGTGTGGCAGTGTGGTGTGGCAGTGTGGTGTGGCAGTGTGGCAGTGTGGTGTGGCAGTGTGGTGTGCCAGTGTGGCAGTATGGTGTGGCAGTGTGGTGTGGCAGTGTGGTGTGGCAGTGTGGTGTGGCAGTGTGGTGTGTGTAGTGCCAGTGTGGTGTGGCAGTGTGGTGTGGCAGTGTGGTGTGGCAGTGTGGTGTGGCAGTGTGGTGTGGCAGTGTGGTGTGGTGTGCCAGTGTGGTGTGGCAGTGTGGTGTGCCAGTGTGGTGTGGCAGTGTGGTGTGGCAGTGTGCCAGTGTGGTGTGGCAGTGTGGTGTGGCAGTGTGGTGTGGCAGTGTGGTGTGGTGTGGCAGTGTGGTGTGTGTTTTGCCAGTGTGGTGTGGCAGTGTGGTGTGGCAGTGTGGTGTGGCAGTGTGGTGTGGCAGTGTGGTGTGGCAGTGTGGTGTGGCAGTGTGGTGTGGCAGTGTGGCAGTGTGGTGTGGCAGTGTGGTGTGGCAGTGTGGTGTGGCAGTGTGGTGTGGCAGTGTGGTGTGGCAGTGTGGTGTGGCAGTGTGGTGTGGCAGTGTAGTGTGGCAGTGTGGTGTGGCAGTGTGGTGTGCCAGTGTGGTGTGGCAGTGTGGTGTGGCAGTGTGGTGTGGCAGTGTGGTGTGGCAGTGTGGTGTGGCAGTGTGGTGTGGCAGTGTGGCAGTGTGGTGTGGCAGTGTGGTGTGGCAGTGTGGTGTGGCAGTGTGGTGTGGCAGTGTGGTGTGCCAGTGTGGTGTGGCAGTGTGGTGTGGCAGTGTGGTGTGGCAGTGTGGTGTGGCAGTGTAGTGTGGCAGTGTGGTGTGGCAGTGTGGTGTGGCAGTGTGGTGTGGCAGTGTGGTGTGGCAGTGTGGCAGTGTGGTGTGGCAGTGTGGTGTGGCAGTGTGGTGTGGCAGTGTGGTGTGGTGTGGCAGTGTAGTGTGGCAGTGTGGTGTGGCAGTGTGGTGTGGCAGTGTGGTGTGGCAGTGTGGTGTGGCAGTGTAGTGTGGCAGTGTGGTGTGGCAGTGTGGTGTGGCAGTGTGGTGTGGCAGTGTGGTGTGGCAGTGTGGTGTGGCAGTGTGGTGTGGCAGTGTGGTGTGGCAGTGTGGTGTGGCAGTGTGGTGTGGCAGTGTGGTGTGGCAGTGTAGTGTGGCAGTGTGGTGTGGCAGTGTGGTGTGCCAGTGTGGTGTGGCAGTGTGGTGTGGCAGTGTAGTGTGGCAGTGTGGTGTGGCAGTGTGGTGTGGCAGTGTGGTGTGGCAGTGTGGCAGTGTGGTGTGGCAGTGTGGCAGTGTGGTGTGGCAGTGTGGTGTGGCAGTGTGGTGTGGCAGTGTGGTGTGGCAGTGTGGTGTGGCAGTGTGGTGTGCCAGTGTGGTGTGGCAGTGTGGTAGTGGCAGTGTGGTGTGGCAGTGTGGTGTGGCAGTGTGGTGTGGCAGTGTGGTGTGGCAGTGTGGTGTGGCAGTGTGGTGTGGCAGTGTGGTGTGGCAGTGTGGTGTGGCAGTGTGGTGTGGCAGTGTGGTGTGGCAGTGTGGTGTGGCAGTGTGGTGTGGCAGTGTGGTGTGGCAGTGTGTGTGTGGGCAGTGTGGTGTGGCAGTGTGGTGTGGCAGTGTGGTGTGGCAGTGTGGTGTGGCAGTGTGGTGTGGCAGTGTGGTGTGCCAGTGTGGTGTGTGGTGTGGCAGTGTGGTGTGGCAGTGTGGTGTGGCAGTGTGGTGTGCCAGTGTGGTGTGGCAGTGTGGTGTGGCAGTGTGGTGTGGCAGTGTGGTGTGGCAGTGTGGTGTGGCAGTGTGGTGTGGCAGTGTGGTGTGGCAGTGTGGTGTGTGTGGTGTGGCAGTGTGGTGTGGCAGTGTGGTGTGGCAGTGTGGTGTGGCAGTGTGGTGTGGCAGTGTGGTGTGCCAGTGTGGTGTGGCAGTGTGGTGTGGCAGTGTGGTGTGGCAGTGTGGTGTGCCAGTGTGGTGTGGCAGTGTGGCAGTGTGGTGTGGCAGTGTGGTGTGGCAGTGTGGCAGTGTGGTGTGGCAGTGTGGTGTGGCAGTGTGGTGTGCCAGTGTGGTGTGGCAGTGTGGTGTGGCAGTGTGGTGTGGCAGTGTGGTGTGGCAGTGTGGTGTGGCAGTGTGGTGTGGCAGTGTGGCAGTGTGGTGTGGCAGTGTGGTGTGGCAGTGTGGTGTGGCAGTGTGGTGTGGCAGTGTGGTGTGGCAGTGTGGTGTGGCAGTGTGGTGTGGCAGTGTGGTGTGGCAGTGTGGTGTGCCAGTGTGGTGTGGCAGTGTGGCAGTGTGGTGTGGCAGTGTGGTGTGGCAGTGTGGTGTGGCAGTGTGGTGTGGCAGTGTGGTGTGTGGTGTGGCAGTGTGGTGTGGCAGTGTGGTGTGGCAGTGTGGTGTGGCAGTGTGGTGTGCCAGTGTGGTGTGGCAGTGTGGTGTGGCAGTGTGGTGTGGCAGTGTGGTGTGGCAGTGTGGTGTGGCAGTGTGGTGTGCCAGTGTGGTGTGGCAGTGTGGTGTGGCAGTGTGGTGTGCCAGTGTGGTGTGGCAGTGTGGCAGTGTGGTGTGGCAGTGTGGTGTGCCAGTGTGGTGTGGCAGTGTGGTGTGGCAGTGTGGTGTGTGGTGTGGCAGTGTGGTGTGGCAGTGTGGTGTGGCAGTGTGGTGTGGCAGTGTGGTGTGGCAGTGTGGTGTGGCAGTGTGGTGTGGCAGTGTGGTGTGCCAGTGTGGTGTGGCAGTGTGGTGTGGCAGTGTGGTGTGGCAGTGTGGTGTGCCAGTGTGGTGTGGCAGTGTGGTGTGGCAGTGTGGTGTGGCAGTGTGGTGTGCCAGTGTGGTGTGGCAGTGTGGTGTGGCAGTGTGGTGTGCCAGTGTGGTGTGGCAGTGTGGTGTGCCAGTGTGGTGTGGCAGTGTGGTGTGGCAGTGTGGTGTGGCAGTGTGGTGTGGCAGTGTGGTGGCAGTGTGGTGTGGCAGTGTGGTGTGCCAGTGTGGTGTGCCAGTGTGGTGTGGCAGTGTGGTGTGGCAGTGTGGTGTGTGGTGTGGCAGTGTGGTGTGGCAGTGTGGTGTGGCAGTGTGGTGTGGCAGTGTGGTGTGGCAGTGTGGTGTGGCAGTGTGGTGTGGCAGTGTGGTGTGGCAGTGTGGTGTGGCAGTGTGGTGTGCCAGTGTGGTGTGGCAGTGTGGTGTGGCAGTGTGGCAGTGTGGCAGTGTGGTGTGGCAGTGTGGTGTGGCAGTGTGGTGTGGCAGTGTGGTGTGGCAGTGTGGTGTGCCAGTGTGGTGTGGCAGTGTGGTGTGGCAGTGTGGTGTGTGGTGTGCCAGTGTGGTGTGCCAGTGTGGTGTGGCAGTGTGGTGTGGCAGTGTGGTGTGTGGTGTGGCAGTGTGGTGTGGCAGTGTGGTGTGGCAGTGTGGTGTGGCAGTGTGGTGTGGCAGTGTGGTGTGGCAGTGTGGTGTGTGGTGTGGCAGTGTGGTGTGGCAGTGTGGTGTGGCAGTGTGGTGTGCCAGTGTGGTGTGCCAGTGTGGTGTGGCAGTGTGGTGTGGCAGTGTGGTGTGGCAGTGTGGTGTGGCAGTGTGGTGTGGCAGTGTGGTGTGGCAGTGTGGTGTGGCAGTGTGGTGTGGCAGTGTGGTGTGGCCAGTGTGGTGTGCCAGTGTGGTGTGGCAGTGTGGTGTGGCAGTGTGGTGTGGCAGTGTGGTGTGGCAGTGTGGTGTGGCAGTGTGGTGTGGCAGTGTGGTGTGGCAGTGTGGTGTGGCAGTGTGGTGTGGCAGTGTGGTGTGGCAGTGTGGTGTGGCAGTGTGGTGTGGCAGTGTGGTGTGGCAGTGTGGTGTGGCAGTGTGGTGTGCCAGTGTGGTGTGCCAGTGTGGTGTGGCAGTGTGGTGTGGCAGTGTGGTGTGGCAGTGTGGTGTGGCAGTGTGGTGTGGCAGTGTGGTGTGGCAGTGTGGTGTGGCAGTGTGGCAGTGTGGTGTGGCAGTGTGGTGTGGCAGTGTGGTGTGCCAGTGTGGTGTGGCAGTGTGGCAGTGTGGTGTGGCAGTGTGGTGTGGCAGTGTGGCAGTGTGGTGTGGCAGTGTGGTGTGCCAGTGTGGTGTGCCAGTGTGGTGTGGCAGTGTGGTGTGGCAGTGTGGTGTGGCAGTGTGGTGTGCCAGTGTGGTGTGGCAGTGTGGTGTGGCAGTGTGGTGTGGCAGTGTGGTGTGGCAGTGTGGTGTGGCAGTGTGGTGTGGCAGTGTGGTGTGGCAGTGTGGTGTGGCAGTGTGGTGTGGCAGTGTGGTGTGCCAGTGTGGTGTGGCAGTGTGCCAGTGTGGTGTGGCAGTGTGGTGTGGCAGTGTGGTGTGGCAGTGTGGTGTGGCAGTGTGGTGTGCCAGTGTGGTGTGGCAGTGTGGTGTGGCAGTGTGGTGTGCCAGTGTGGTGTGGCAGTGTGGTGTGGCAGTGTGGTGTGGCAGTGTGGTGTGGCAGTGTGGTGTGGCAGTGTGGTGTGGCAGTGTGGCAGTGTGGTGTGGCAGTGTGGTGTGGTGTGTGGTGTGGCAGTGTGGTGTGGCAGTGTGGCAGTGTGGTGTG
Organism: Chirona hameri; assembly: GCA_036785665.1. Lineage (NCBI taxonomy): Eukaryota > Metazoa > Arthropoda > Thecostraca > Balanomorpha > Balanidae > Chirona > Chirona hameri. The sequence continues at coordinate 16,333 of JAXIVJ010000665.1, forward strand.
CCAGTGTGGTGTGGCAGTGTGGTGTGGCAGTGTGGTGTGGCAGTGTGGTGTGGCAGTGTGGTGTGGCAGTGTGGTGTGGCAGTGTGGCAGTGTGGTGTGCCAGTGTGGTGTGGCAGTGTGGTGTGGCAGTGTGGTGTGGCAGTGTGGTGTGCCAGTGTGGTGTGGCAGTGTGGCAGTGTGGTGTGGCAGTGTGGTGTGGCAGTGTGGTGTGCCAGTGTGGTGTGGCAGTGTGGTGTGGCAGTGTGGTGTGGCAGTGTGGCAGTGTGGTGTGGCAGTGTGGTGTGGTGTGTGGTGTGGCAGTGTGGTGTGGCAGTGTGGCAGTGTGGTGTGCCAGTGTGGTGTGGCAGTGTGGTGTGGCAGTGTGGTGTGGCAGTGTGGTGTGGCAGTGTGGCAGTGTGGTGTGGCAGTGTGGTGTGCCAGTGTGGTGTGGCAGTGTGGCAGTGTGGTGTGGCAGTGTGGTGTGGCAGTGTGGTGTGCCAGTGTGGTGTGGCAGTGTGGTGTGGCAGTGTGGTGTGGCAGTGTGGCAGTGTGGTGTGGCAGTGTGGTGTGGTGTGTGGTGTGGCAGTGTGGTGTGGCAGTGTGGCAGTGTGGTGTGCAGTGTGGTGTGGCAGTGTGGTGTGGCAGTGTGGTGTGGCAGTGTGGTGTGGCAGTGTGGTGTGGCAGTGTGGTGTGGCAGTGTGGTGTGGCAGTGTGGTGTGGCAGTGTGGTGTGGCAGTGTGGCAGTGTGGTGTGGCAGTGTGGTGTGGCAGTGTGGTGTGCCAGTGTGGTGTGGCAGTGTGGCAGTGTGGTGTGGCAGTGTGGTGTGGCAGTGTGGTGTGCCAGTGTGGTGTGGCAGTGTGGTGTGGCAGTGTGGTGTGGCAGTGTGGTGTGGCAGTGTGGTGTGGCAGTGTGGTGTGGCAGTGTGGTGTGGCAGTGTGGTGTGGCAGTGTGGTGTGGCAGTGTGGTGTGGCAGTGTGGTGTGGCAGTGTGGTGTGGCAGTGTGGTGTGGCAGTGTGGTGTGGCAGTGTGGTGTGGCAGTGTGGTGTGGCAGTGTGGTGTGCCAGTGTGGTGTGGCAGTGTGGTGTGGCAGTGTGGTGTGGCAGTGTGGTGTGGCAGTGTGGTGTGGCAGTGTGGTGTGGCAGTGTGGTGTGGCAGTGTGGTGTGGCAGTGTGGTGTGGCAGTGTGGTGTGGCAGTGTGGTGTGGCAGTGTGGTGTGGCAGTGTGGTGTGGCAGTGTGGTGTGGCAGTGTGGTGTGCCAGTGTGGTGTGGCAGTGTGGTGTGGCAGTGTGGTGTGGCAGTGTGGTGTGGCAGTGTGGTGTGCCAGTGTGGTGTGGCAGTGTGGTGTACCAGTGTGGTGTGGCAGTGTGGTGTGGCAGTGTGGTGTGTGGTGTGGCAGTGTGGTGTGGCAGTGTGGTGTGGCAGTGTGGTGTGCCAGTGTGGTGTGGCAGTGTGGTGTGGCAGTGTGGTGTGGCAGTGTGGTGTGTGTAGTGCCAGTGTGGTGTGCCAGTGTGGTGTGGCAGTGTGGTGTGGCAGTGTGTAGTGGCAGTGTGGTGTGGCAGTGTGGTGTGGCAGTGTGGTGTGCCAGTGTGGTGTGCCAGTGTGGTGTGGCAGTGTGGTGTGGCAGTGTGGTGTGGCAGTGTGGTGTGTGTAGTGCCAGTGTGGTGTGCCAGTGTGGTGTGGCAGTGTGGTGTGGCAGTGTGGTGTGGCAGTGTGGTGTGGCAGTGTGGTGTGGCAGTGTGGTGTGGCAGTGTGGTGTGCCAGTGTGGTGTGGCAGTGTGGTGTGGTGTGTGGTGTGGCAGTGTGGTGTGGCAGTGTGGCAGTGTGGTGTGCCAGTGTGGTGTGGCAGTGTGGTGTGGCAGTGTGGTGTGGCAGTGTGGTGTGCCAGTGTGGTGTGGCAGTGTGGTGTGGCAGTGTGGTGTGGCAGTGTGGTGTGTGTAGTGCCAGTGTGGTGTGGCAGTGTGGTGTGGCAGTGTGGCAGTGTGGTGTGGCAGTGTGGTGTGGCAGTGTGGTGTGCCAGTGTGGTGTGGCAGTGTGGTGTGGCAGTGTGGTGTGGCAGTGTGGTGTGGCAGTGTGGTGTGGCAGTGTGGTGTGGCAGTGTGGTGTGGCAGTGTGGTGTGCCAGTGTGGTGTGCCAGTGTGGTGTGGCAGTGTGGTGTGGCAGTGTGGTGTGGCAGTGTGGTGTGGCAGTGTGGTGTGGCAGTGTGGTGTGGCAGTGTGGTGTGCCAGTGTGGTGTGGCAGTGTGGTGTGGCAGTGTGGTGTGGCAGTGTGGTGTGGCAGTGTGGTGTGGCAGTGTGGTGTGGCAGTGTGGCAGTGTGGTGTGGCAGTGTGGTGTGGCAGTGTGGCAGTGTGGTGTGGCAGTGTGGTGTGGCAGTGTGGTGTGGCAGTGTGGTGTGCCAGTGTGGTGTGGCAGTGTGGTGTGGCAGTGTGGTGTGGCAGTGTGGCAGTGTGGTGTGGCAGTGTGGTGTGGCAGTGTGGTGTGGCAGTGTGGTGTGCCAGTGTGGTGTGGCAGTGTGGTGTGGCAGTGTGGTGTGGCAGTGTGGTGTGGCAGTGTGGTGTGGCAGTGTGGTGTGGCAGTGTGGCAGTGTGGTGTGGCAGTGTGGTGTGGCAGTGTGGCAGTGTGGTGTGGCAGTGTGGTGTGGCAGTGTGGTGTGGCAGTGTGGTGTGGCAGTGTGGCAGTGTGGTGTGGCAGTGTGGTGTGCCAGTGTGGTGTGGCAGTGTGGTGTGGCAGTGTGGTGTGGCAGTGTGGTGTGGCAGTGTGGCAGTGTGGTGTGCCAGTGTGGTGTGCCAGTGTGGTGTGGCAGTGTGGTGTGGCAGTGTGGTGTGGCAGTGTGGTGTGGCAGTGTGGCAGTGTGGTGTGCCAGTGTGGTGTGCCAGTGTGGTGTGCCAGTGTGGTGTGGCAGTGTGGTGTGGCAGTGTGGCAGTGTGGTGTGGCAGTGTGGTGTGGCAGTGTGGTGTGCCAGTGTGGTGTGCCAGTGTGGTGTGGCAGTGTGGTGTGGCAGTGTGGTGTGGCAGTGTGGTGTGGCAGTGTGGTGTGGCAGTGTGGTGTGCCAGTGTGGTGTGCCAGTGTGGTGTGGCAGTGTGGTGTGGCAGTGTGGTGTGGCAGTGTGGTGTGGCAGTGTGGCAGTGTGGTGTGGCAGTGTGGTGTGGCAGTGTGGTGTGGCAGTGTGGTGTGCCAGTGTGGTGTGGCAGTGTGGTGTGGCAGTGTGGCAGTGTGGTGTGGCAGTGTGGTGTGGCAGTGTGGTGTGGCAGTGTGGTGTGCCAGTGTGGTGTGGCAGTGTGGTGTGGCAGTGTGGCAGTGTGGTGTGGCAGTGTGGTGTGGCAGTGTGGTGTGGCAGTGTGGTGTGCCAGTGTGGTGTGTGGTGTGCCAGTGTGGTGTGGCAGTGTGGTGTGGCAGTGTGGTGTGGCAGTGTGGTGTGGCAGTGTGGTGTGGCAGTGTGGTGTGGCAGTGTGGTGTGCCAGTGTGGTGTGGCAGTGTGGTGTGGCAGTGTGGTGTGGCAGTGTGGTGTGTGTAGTGCCAGTGTGGTGTGCCAGTGTGGTGTGGCAGTGTGGTGTGGCAGTGTGGCAGTGTGGTGTGGCAGTGTGGTGTGGCAGTGTGGTGTGGCAGTGTGGTGTGGCAGTGTGGTGTGGCAGTGTGGTGTGGCAGTGTGGCAGTGTGGTGTGGCAGTGTGGTGTGGCAGTGTGGTGTGGCAGTGTGGTGTGGCAGTGTGGTGTGGCAGTGTGGCAGTGTGGTGTGCCAGTGTGGTGTGGCAGTGTGGTGTGCCAGTGTGGTGTGGCAGTGTGGTGTGGCAGTGTGGTGTGTCAGTGTGGTGTGGCAGTGTGGCAGTGTGGTGTGGCAGTGTGGTGTGGCAGTGTGGTGTGGCAGTGTGGTGTGGCAGTGTGGTGTGCCAGTGTGGTGTGGCAGTGTGGTGTGGCAGTGTGGTGTGGCAGTGTGGTGTGGCAGTGTGGTGTGGCAGTGTGGTGTGCCAGTGTGGTGTGGCAGTGTGGTGTGGCAGTGTGGTGTGGCAGTGTGGTGTGGCAGTGTGGTGTGGCAGTGTGGTGTGGCAGTGTGGTGTGGCAGTGTGGTGTGGCAGTGTGGTGTGTGTAGTGCCAGTGTGGTGTGCCAGTGTGGTGTGGCAGTGTGGTGTGGCAGTGTGGTGTGGCAGTGTGGTGTGGCAGTGTGGTGTGCCAGTGTGGTGTGGCAGTGTGGTGTGGCAGTGTGGTGTGGCAGTGTGGCAGTGTGGTGTGCCAGTGTGGTGTGCCAGTGTGGTGTGGCAGTGTGGTGTGGCAGTGTGGCAGTGTGGTGTGGCAGTGTGGTGTGGCAGTGTGGTGTGGCAGTGTGGTGTGCCAGTGTGGTGTGCCAGTGTGGTGTGGCAGTGTGGTGTGGCAGTGTGGTGTGGCAGTGTGGTGTGCCAGTGTGGTGTGGCAGTGTGGTGTGTGGTGTGGCAGTGTGGTGTGGCAGTGTGGTGTGGCAGTGTGGTGTGGCAGTGTGGTGTGGCAGTGTGGTGTGGCAGTGTGGTGTGGCAGTGTGGTGTGGCAGTGTGGTGTGGCAGTGTGGTGTGGCAGTGTGGTGTGGCAGTGTGGTGTGGCAGTGTGGTGTGGCAGTGTGGTGTGCCAGTGTGGTGTGCCAGTGTGGTGTGTGGTGTGGCAGTGTGGTGTGGCAGTGTGGTGTGGCAGTGTGGTGTGCCAGTGTGGTGTGGCAGTGTGGTGTGGCAGTGTGGTGTGGCAGTGTGGCAGTGTGGTGTGGCAGTGTGGTGTGGCAGTGTGGTGTGGCAGTGTGGTGTGGCAGTGTGGTGTGGCAGTGTGGTGTGCCAGTGTGGTGTGGCAGTGTGGTGTGGCAGTGTGGTGTGGCAGTGTGGCAGTGTGGTGTGGCAGTGTGGTGTGGCAGTGTGGTGTGGCAGTGTGGTGTGCCAGTGTGGTGTGGCAGTGTGGTGTGGCAGTGTGGTGTGGCAGTGTGGCAGTGTGGTGTGTGGTGTGGCAGTGTGGTGTGGCAGTGTGGTGTGCCAGTGTGGTGTGGCAGTGTGGTGTGGCAGTGTGGTGTGGCAGTGTGGTGTGGCAGTGTGGTGTGGCAGTGTGGTGTGGCAGTGTGGTGTGGCAGTGTGGTGTGGCAGTGTGGCAGTGTGGTGTGGCAGTGTGGTGTGCCAGTGTGGTGTGGCAGTGTGGTGTGCCAGTGTGGTCTGCCAGTGTGGTGTGTATAGTGTTGTACGCTCATGGTCCCTCTCAGTATCGAGTGGGGACGGTCAGAGCGTCAGAGGTGATGATATGGCCAATTTTAACCTGTGGTTTCTAGACGTGGATAATGGTCACTGCCAGTATCGAGTGGGGACGGTCAGAGCGTCAGAGGTGATGATATGGCCAATTTTAACCTGGGGTTTCTAGACGTGGATAATGGTCACTGCCAGTATCGAGTGGGGACGGTCAGAGCGTCAGAGGTGATGATATGGCCAATTTTAACCTGGGGTTTCTAGACGTGGATATCGGTGTTTGTAGTCGGTTGCCGGTGCGGTAGTCGGTTGCCGGTGCGGTAGTCGGTTGCTGGTGCGGTAGTCGGTTGCCGGTGTTTGTAGTCGGTTGCCGTTGCGGTAGTCGGTTGCAAGTGTGGTATAATCGGTTGCCGGTGCGGTAGTCGGTTGCCGGTGTTTGTAGTCGGTTGCCGGTGCGGTATGGTCGGTTGCCGGTGCGGTAGTCGGTTGCCGGTGCGGTAGTCGGTTGCTGGTGCGGTAGTCGGTTGCCGGTGTTTGTAGTCGGTTGCCGGTGTTTGTAGTCGGTTGCCGGTGCGGTATGGTCGGTTGCCGGTGCGGTAGTCGGTTGCCGGTGCGGTAGTCGGTTGCTGGTGCGGTAGTCGGTTGCCGGTGTTTGTAGTCGGTTGCCGGTGTTTGTAGTCGGTTGCCGTTGCGGTAGTCGGTTGCCAGTGTGGTATAGTCGGTTGCCGGTGCGGTAGTCGGTTGCCGGTGTTTGTAGTCGGTTGCCGGTGCGGTATAGTCGGTTGCCGGTGCGGTATAGTCGGTTGCCGGTGCGGTATAGTCGGTTGCCGGTGCGGTAGTCGGTTGCCGGTGTTTGTAGTCGGTTGCCGGTGCGGTATAGTCGGTTGCCGGTGCGGTATAGTCGGTTGCCGGTGCGGTATAGTCGGTTGCCGGTGCGGTATAGTCGGTTGCCGGTGCGGTATAGTCGGTTGCCGGTGCGGTATAGTCGGTTGCCGGTGTTTGTAGTCGGTTGCCGGTGTTTGTAGTCGGTTGCCAGTGCGGTATAGTCGGTTGCCGGTGCGGTATAGTCGGTTGCCGGTGCGGTATAGTCGGTTGCCGGTGCGGTATAGTCGGTTGCCGGTGCGGTATAGTCGGTTGCCGGTGTTTGTAGTCGGTTGCCGGTGTTTGTAGTCGGTTGCCAGTGCGGTATAGTCGGTTGCCGGTGCGGTATAGTCGGTTGCCGGTGCGGTATAGTCGGTTGCCGGTGCGGTATAGTCGGTTGCCGGTGCGGTATAGTCGGTTGCCGGTGTTTGTAGTCGGTTGCCGGTGTTTGTAGTCGGTTGCCAGTGCGGTATAGTCGGTTGCCGGTGCGGTATAGTCGGTTGCCGGTGCGGTATAGTCGGTTGCCGGTGCGGTATAGTCGGTTGCCGGTGCGGTATAGTCGGTTGCCGGTGCGGTATAGTCGGTTGCCGGTGCGGTATGGTCGGTTGCCGGTGCGGTATAGTCGGTTGCCGGTGCGGTAGTCGGTACAGAAGCCGGTTACCCATGAAAAGTCGACGACATTTATGTTATGAATTCCCATGCCCAGGTAAGTATCGTTGAAAGCGAACTGCTTGAAAAGCAAAGGCAGGGGAAGCGAACAGCATACCGATTTTCATTTTGGTGTTTTTCCTTGCTAAATGCAATCAGATAGGAAATAAACTCAAATAACACACAGACAGTTGACAGTAGACACGTATTTCTACTCAGTTACTACAGCAATGGCACAAATTCAGGCAGCCTCGGACAATAGAGTTTTCGCGTCGCCAGCAGGCCAGACTTCACTGCCTGGTCATCTTCCCGCCATGAATAATACAGTTCAGTGTTCATCACCGCCTACTCATGTCCCCGTTTTGTTCTCTTCTCGTCATAAGTCTGTCCGTTTTCCGCTATTGGCCGATACAAACAAACTCTGTCGTCCGAACCGCCCGTCGTCGGACTTTAGAGCGAAACTGTCGACGATACAACTATCTTCGTTCTCCGTATGGATTTGCAAGGTTGAAATTGGACCGACTAGTCCCTACGAATCTACGAAGTGTATGGTCTTACCCTTGGTTCCATTCTCTATCACGTCCGGGGCAAGCAACCTGTTTGTGTTGTGACGTTGGCTGTGTATAAATGTTGTCATGCTTGTTTACATATCGACTGGCACATGGTGGCGCTGATCTTGGCTTCAGGTTTCACTCTGCCTAAGCCAAAATAATCATTATCACGGGTCCATGACTGAACTTCAGAGAACTGATAATCTCTGACGACTTATATTCTTAATTGCTTCAAACGTTATTCTGAGCATAATTATTAGAAAAAGTAGAATGAAGTCTAACCTCATGCTCATATTAGTATCAAATAACAAAAGAAAATCCAAAATATATTGTCGGCTAGGAGCCTTCTTCAGTGGATAGATAACATACATTATCTACTGAAGCAGGCTCATAGCCGAAAATATATTTTGGATTTTCTTTTGTTATTTGTTTGATACTTATATGAGCATGAGGTTACACTTCATTCTACTTTGACTTATATTCTATTTAAATGTTATAAATATCCTTAACTTTTAGCCAAACTGGACAAGTAACGTTGTCCAGTTGCGCGACCTTGACTAGCGTGACGGTCACCATCACAGAGGCTGGCCAGTTTTCACTAGCGTGACGGTCACCATCACAGAGGCTGGCCAGTTTTCACTAGCGTGACGGTCACCATCACAGAGGCTGGCCAGTTTTCACTAGCGTGACGGTCACCATCACAGAGGCTGGCCAGTTTTCACTAGCGTGGCGGTCACCATCACAGAGGCTGGCCAGTTTTCACTAGCGTGGCGGTCACTATCACAGAGGCTGGCCAGTTTTCACTAGCGTGGCGGTCACCATCACAGAGGCTGGCCAGTTTTCACTAGCGTGACGGTCGCCATCACAGAGGCTGGCCAGTTTTCACTAGCGTGACGGTCACCATCACAGAGGCTGGCCAGTTTTCACTAGCGTGACGGTCACCATCACAGAGGCTGGCCAGTTTTCACTAGCGTGGCGGTCACCATCACAGAGGCTGGCCAGTTTTCACTAGCGTGACGGTCACCATCACAGAGGCTGGCTAGTTTTCACTAGCGTGACGGTCACCATCACAGAGGCTGGCCAGTTTTCACTAGCGTGACGGTCACCATCACAGAGGCTGGCCAGTTTTCACTAGCGTGACGGTCACCATCACAGAGGCTGGCCAGTTTTCACTAGCGTGACGGTCACCATCACAGAGGCTGGCCAGTTTTCACTAGCGTGACGGTCACCATCACAGAGGCTGGCCAGTTTTCACTAGCGTGACGGTCACCATCACAGAGGCTGGCCAGTTTTCACTAGCGTGACGGTCACCATCACAGAGGCTGGCCAGTTTTCACTAGCGTGGCGGTCACCATCACAGAGGCTGGCCAGTTTTCACTAGCGTGACGGTCACCATCACAGAGGCTGGCTAGTTTTCACTAGCGTGACGGTCACCATCACAGAGGCTGGCCAGTTTTCACTAGCGTGACGGTCACCATCACAGAGGCTGGCCAGTTTTCACTAGCGTGACGGTCACCATCACAGAGGCTGGCCAGTTTTCACTAGCGTGACGGTCACCATCACAGAGGCTGGCCAGTTGACAGCGCTGTTATAACCTGTCGAGCTGGTGTATTCGTTACGCAGAAGACCGTAAACAGATGCACATAACCGGCACTGCAGATCGTAAGTAGATGCACATAACCGGCACTGCAGATCGTAAGTAGATGCACATAACCGGCACTGCAGATCGTAAGTAGATGCACATAACCGGCTGGGGCTGCTCCACGGCACATGGCTATCGCGCCGCCAGCAGTGTGCAGCGCAGGCTGATCTGTGGCTGCTGTACCTCAGCTGTACCTCAGCTGTACCTCAGCTGCACGTCAGCTGCACGTCAGCTGTACCTCAGCTGTACCTCAGCTGTACCTCAGCTGTACCTCATCCGTACCTCAGCTGTACCTCAGCTGTACCTCAGCTGCACGTCAGCTGTACCTCAGCTGTACCTCAGCTGTACCTCAGCTGTACCTCAGCCGTACCTCAGCTGTACCTCAGCCGTACCTCAGCCGTACCTCAGCTATACTTCTGAGGTGACTGGAGCTGCACCACAGTGTACTGCATACTGTACTGTATACCGAAGTCCCTGTCTGCAGCCGAACTGAACTGATGAGGTTCTTGGCTGCATCCGAACTGAACTGATGAGGTTCTTGGCTGCAGCCGAACTGAACTGATGAGGTTCTTGGCTGCAGCCGAACTGAACTGATGAGGTTCTTGGCTGCAGCCGAACTGAACTGAGGAAGTCCCTGGCTGCAGCCGAACTGAACTAATGAGGTTCTTGGCTGCATCCGAACTGAACTGAGGAAGTCCCTGTCTGCAGCCGAACTGAACTGAGGAAGTCCCTGGCTGCAGCCGAACTGAACTGAGGAAGTCCCTACCTGCCGCCGAACTGAACTGAAGAAGTCCCTACCTGCCGCCGAACTGAACTGAGGAAGTCCCTGGCTACAGACGAACTGAACTGAAGAAGTCCCTGGCTGCAGACGAACTGAACTGAGGAAGTCCCTGTCTGCAGCCGAACTGAACTGAGGAAGTCCCTGTCTGCAGCCGAACTGAACTGAGGAGGTCCCTGTCTGCAGCCGAACTGAACTGAGGAGGTCCCTGGCTGCATCATAACTGAACTGATGAAGTCCCTGGCTGAAGCCGAACTGAACTGAGGAAGTCTCTGGCTGCAGCCGAACTGAACTGATGAAGTCCCTAGCTGCAGCCGAACTGAACTGATGAATTCCCCGTCTGCAGCCAAACTGAAATGATGAGGTTCTTGGCTGCAGCCGAACTGAACTGAGGAAGTCCCTGTCTGCAGCCGAACTGAACTGAGGAAGTCTCTGGCTGCAGCCGAACTAAATTGAGGAAGTCCCTGGCTGCAGCCGAACTGAACTGAGGAAGTCCCTGTCTGCAGCCGAACTGAACTGATGAAGTCCCTAGCTGCAGCCGAACTGAACTGATGAATTCCCCGTCTGCAGCCAAACTGAAATGATGAGGTTCTTGGCTGCAGCCGAACTGAACTGAGGAAGTCCCTGTCTGCAGCCGAACTGAACTGAGGAAGTCTCTGGCTGCAGCCGAACTAAATTGAGGAAGTCCCTGGCTGCAGCCGAACTGAACTGAGGAAGTCCCTGTCTGCAGCCGAACTGAACTGATGAAGTCCCTGGCTGCATCCGAACTGAACTGAGGAAGTCCCTGGCTGCAGCCGAACTGAACTGAGGAAGTCCATGGCTGCAGCCGAACTGAACTGAGGAAGTCCCTGGCTGCAGCCGAACTGAACTGATGAAGACTGGAGTTCAGTATCAGGACACTGTCAGGATCTACGCATGTCATGTTTTGTCTACGTTTTCTGTGCCAGAGACAGCATATAAATCAGACCCGACCTGGACCCGCCCCAGAAACGTACAACCAACCTTCGGTCCGGCGATGCCCCATAGCATTGCCCCCGTGCCAGTGTCTGTCTCGTCTGCGCCAGTGTCTGTCTCGTCTGCGCCAGTGTCTGTCTCATCTGCGCCAGTGTCTGTCTCGTCTGCGCCAGTGTCTGTCTCGTCGGCGCCGGTGTCTGTCTCGTCTGCGCCAGTGTCTGTCTCGTCTGCGCCAGTGTCTGTCTCGTCTGCGCCGGTGTCTGTCTCGTCTGCGCCAGTGTCTGTCTCGTCTGCGCCAGTGTCTGTCTCATCTGCGCCAGTGCCTGTCTCGTCTGCGCCAGTGTCTGTCTCGTCGGCGCCGGTGTCTGTCTCGTCTGCGCCAGTGTCTGTCTCGTCTGCGCCAGTGTCTGTCTCGTCTGCGCCGGTGTCTGTCTCGTCTGCGCCAGTGTCTGTCTCGTTTGCGCCGGTGTCTGTCTCGTCTGCGCCAGTGTCTGTCTCGTCTGCACTGGTGTCTGTCTCGTCTGCGCTGGTGCCTGTCTCGTCTGCGCCAGTGTCTGTCTCGTCTGCGCCGGTGTCTGTCTCGTCTGCGCCAGTGTCTGTCTCGTCTGCGCCAGTGTCTGTCTCGTCTGCGCCAGTGTCTGTCTCGTCTGCGCCGGTTTCTGTCTCGTCTGCGCCAGTGTCTGTCTCGTCTGCGCCGGTTTCTGTCTCGTCTGCGCCAGTGTCTGTCTCGTCTGCGCCAGTGTCTGTCTCGTCTGCGCCGGTTTCTGTCTCGTCTGCGCCAGTAATTGTCTCGTCTGTGCCGGTGTCTGTCTCGTCTGCGCCAGTGTCTGTCTCGTCTGCACTGGTGTCTGTCTCGTCTGCGCTGGTGCCTGTCTCGTCTGCGCCAGTGTCTGTCTCGTCTGCGCCAGTGTCTGTCTCGTCTGCGCCGGTTTCTGTCTCGTCTGCGCCAGTGTCTGTCTCGTCTGCGCCGGTTTCTGTCTCGTCTGCGCCAGTGTCTGTCTCGTCTGCGCCAGTGTCTGTCTCGTCTGCGCCGGTTTCTGTCTCGTCTGCGCCAGTAATTGTCTCGTCTGTGCCGGTGTCTGTCTCGTCTGCGCCAGTGTCTGTCTCGTCTGCGCCAGTGTCTGTCTCGTCTGCGCAGTGCCTGTCTCGTCTGCGCCGGTGTCTGTCTCGTCTGCGCCGGTGTCTGTCTCGTCTGCGCCGGTGTCTGTCTCGTCTGCGCCGGTGTCTGTCTCGTCTGCGCCAGTGTCTGTCTCGTCTGCGCCAGTGTCTGTCTCGTCTGCGCTGGTGTCTGTCTCGTCTGCGCCGGTGTCTGTCTCGTCTGCGCCGGTGTCTGTCTCGTCTGCGCCGGTGTCTGTCTCGTCTGCGCCGGTGTCTGTCTCGTCTGCGCCGGTGTCTGTCTCGTCTGCGCCAGTGTCTGTCTCGTCTGCGCCAGTGTCTGTCTCGTCTGCGCCGGTGTCTGTCTCGTCTGCGCCAGTGTCTGTCTCGTCTGCGCCAGTGTCTGTCTCGTCTGCGCCGGTGTCTGTCTCATCTGCGCTGGTGTCTGTCTCGTCTGCGCTGGTGTCTGTCTCGTCTGCGCCGGTGTCTGTCTCATCTGCGCCGGTGTCTGTCTCATCTGCGCCGGTGTCTGTCTCATCTGCGCTGGTGTCTGTCTCGTCTGCGCTGGTGTCTGTCTCGTCTGCGCTGGTGTCTGTCTCATCTGCGCCGGTGTCTGTCTCATCTGCGCCAGTGTCTGTCTCGTCTGCGCCGGTGTCTGTCTCATCTGCGCCGGTGTCTGTCTCATCTGCGCTGGTGTCTGTCTCGTCTGCGCTGGTGTCTGTCTCGTCTGCGCCAGTGTCTGTCTCGTCTGCGCCAGTGTCTGTCTCGTCTGCGCCGGTGTCTGTCTCATCTGCGCCAGTGTCTGTCTCGTCTGCGCCGGTATCTGTCTCGTCTGCGCCAGTGTCTGTCTCGTCTGCGCCAGTGTCTGTCTCGTCTGCGCCAGTGTCTGTCTCGTCTGCGCCGGTGTCTGTCTCGTCTGCGCCGGTTTCTGTCTCGTCTGCGCAGTGCCTGTCTCGTCTGCGCCGGTTTCTGTCTCGTCTGCGCAGTGTCTGTCTCGTCTGCGCCAGTGTCTGTCTCGTCTGCGCCGGTGTCTGTCTCGTCTGCGCCAGTGTCTGTCTCGTTTGCGCCGGTGTCTGTCTCGTCTGCGCCAGTGTCTGTCTCGTCTGCACTGGTGTCTGTCTCGTCTGCGCTGGTGCCTGTCTCGTCTGCGCCAGTGTCTGTCTCGTCTGCGCCAGTGTCTGTCTCGTCTGCGCCGGTGTCTGTCTCGTCTGCGCCAGTGTCTGTCTCGTCTGCGCCAGTGTCTGTCTCGTCTGCGCCGGTTTCTGTCTCGTCTGCGCCAGTGTCTGTCTCGTCTGCGCCGGTTTCTGTCTCGTCTGCGCCAGTGCCTGTCTCGTCTGCGCCAGTGTCTGTCTCGTCTGCGCCGGTTTCTGTCTCGTCTGCGCCAGTAATTGTCTCGTCTGTGCCGGTGTCTGTCTCGTCTGCGCCAGTGTCTGTCTCGTCTGCACTGGTGTCTGTCTCGTCTGCGCTGGTGCCTGTCTCGTCTGCGCCAGTGTCTGTCTCGTCTGCGCCAGTGTCTGTCTCGTCTGCGCCAGTGTCTGTCTCGTCTGCGCCAGTGTCTGTCTCGTCTGCGCCGGTTTCTGTCTCGTCTGCGCCAGTGTCTGTCTCGTCTGCGCCGGTTTCTGTCTCGTCTGCGCCAGTGTCTGTCTCGTCTGCGCCAGTGTCTGTCTCGTCTGCGCCGGTTTCTGTCTCGTCTGCGCCAGTAATTGTCTCGTCTGTGCCGGTGTCTGTCTCGTCTGCGCCAGTGTCTGTCTCGTCTGCGCCAGTGTCTGTCTCGTCTGCGCAGTGCCTGTCTCGTCTGCGCCGGTGTCTGTCTCGTCTGCGCCGGTGTCTGTCTCGTCTGCGCCGGTGTCTGTCTCGTCTGCGCCGGTGTCTGTCTCGTCTGCGCCGGTGTCTGTCTCGTCTGCGCCAGTGTCTGTCTCGTCTGCGCCAGTGTCTGTCTCGTCTGCGCTGGTGTCTGTCTCGTCTGCGCCGGTGTCTGTCTCGTCTGCGCCGGTGTCTGTCTCGTCTGCGCCGGTGTCTGTCTCGTCTGCGCCAGTGTCTGTCTCGTCTGCGCCAGTGTCTGTCTCGTCTGCGCCAGTGTCTGTCTCGTCTGCGCCGGTGTCTGTCTCGTCTGCGCCAGTGTCTGTCTCGTCTGCGCCGGTGTCTGTCTCATCTGCGCTGGTGTCTGTCTCGTCTGCGCTGGTGTCTGTCTCGTCTGCGCCGGTGTCTGTCTCATCTGCGCCGGTGTCTGTCTCATCTGCGCCGGTGTCTGTCTCATCTGCGCTGGTGTCTGTCTCGTCTGCGCTGGTGTCTGTCTCGTCTGCGCTGGTGTCTGTCTCATCTGCGCCGGTGTCTGTCTCATCTGCGCCAGTGTCTGTCTCGTCTGCGCCGGTGTCTGTCTCATCTGCGCCGGTGTCTGTCTCATCTGCGCTGGTGTCTGTCTCGTCTGCGCTGGTGTCTGTCTCGTCTGCGCCAGTGTCTGTCTCGTCTGCGCCAGTGTCTGTCTCGTCTGCGCCGGTGTCTGTCTCATCTGCGCCAGTGTCTGTCTCATCTGCGCCAGTGTCTGTCTCGTCTGCGCCGGTATCTGTCTCGTCTGCGCCAGTGTCTGTCTCGTCTGCGCCAGTGTCTGTCTCGTCTGCGCCAGTGTCTGTCTCATCTGCGCCAGTGTCTGTCTCATCTGCGCCAGTGTCTGTCTCGTCTGCGCAGTGCCTGTCTCATCTGCGCCAGTGTCTGTCTCGTCTGCGCCAGTGCCTGTCTCGTCTGCGCAGTGCCTGTCTCGTCTGCGCCGGTTTCTGTCTCGTCTGCGCAGTGCCTGTCTCGTCGGCGCCGTTGTCTGTCTCGTCTGCACTGGTGTCTGTCTCGTCTGCGCCAGTGTCTGTCTCGTCTGCGCCGTTGTCTGTCTCGTCTGCACTGGTGTCTGTCTCGTCTGCGCCAGTGTCTGTCTCGTCTGCGCCGGTGTCTGTCTCGTCTGCACTGGTGTCTGTCTCGTCTGCGCCAGTGTCTGTCTCGTCTGCGCCGGTGTCTGTCTCGTCGGCGCCGTTGTCTGTCTCGTCTGCGCCGGTTTCTGTCTCGTCTGCGCCAGTGTCTGTCTCGTCTGCGCAGTGCCTGTCTCGTTTGCGCCAGTGTCTGTCTCGTCTGCGCCGGTGTCTGTCTCGTCTGCGCCGGTTTCTGTCTCGTCTGCGCAGTGCCTGTCTCGTTTGCGCCAGTGTCTGTCTCGTCTGCGCTGGTGTCTGTCTCGTCTGCGCAGTGCCTGTCTCGTCTGCGCCGGTGTCTGTCTCGTCTGCGCCGTTGTCTGTCTCGTCGGCGCCGTTGTCTGTCTCGTCTGCGCCGTTGTCTGTCTCGTCTGCGCCGGTTTCTGTCTCGTCTGCGCAGTGCCTGTCTCGTCGGCGCCAGTGTCTGTCTCGTCTGCACTGGTGTCTGTCTCGTCTGCGCCAGTGTCTGTCTCGTCTGCGCCGGTGTCTGTCTCGTCTGCGCCGGTTTCTGTCTCGTCTGCGCAGTGCCTGTCTCGTCTGCGCCAGTGTCTGTCTCGTCTGCGCTGGTGTCTGTCTCGTCTGCGCCAGTGTCTGTCTCGTCTGCGCCAGTGTCTGTTTCGTCTGCGCCGGTTTCTGTCTCGTCTGCGCAGTGCCTGTCTCGTCTGCGCCAGTGTCTGTCTCGTCTGCGCCAGTGTCTGTCTCGTCTGCGCCAGTGTCTGTTTCGTCTGCGCCGGTTTCTGTCTCGTCTGCGCCGGTATCTGTCTCGTCTGCGCCAGTAATTGTCTCGTCTGCGCCGGTATCTGTCTCGTCTGCGCCAGTGTCTGTCTCGTCTGCGCTGGTGTCTGTCTCGTCTGCGCTGGTGTCTGTCTGGTCTGCGCCGGTATCTGTCTCGTCTGCGCCAGTAATTGTCTCGTCCGCGGCGGTATCTGTCTCGTCTGCGCCAGTGTCTGTCTCGTCTGCCCTGGTGTCTGTCTCGTCTGTGCCAGTGTCTGTCTGGTCTGCGCCGGTATCTGTCTCGTCTGCGCCAGTAATTGTATCGTCCGCGGCGGTATCTGTCTTGTGTGATGATGTGCCGGTGTGGCGGCGGTATGCGGTATGCGGGGAGGGGACAGCACGGCGTCTGCCTCCGGACCTGGTGTGGTTTGACCCCCGTCACAGCCTGGCCGGGAGTGGGTGTCGGGAGATGGGATCATAGAGCTCATCACGTGGTCTGAGGCAGTCCGTCACCGCCGCCTGGCAGCCTCTCAGTAAGGCTAACTGTAAAGTCAAGTCATGTTGCTTGCAAATGATGCTGCCCACGCGGTAGATACTGCCGTACCAACATTACCATCTCCCTCTCCCTCTCTTCTTGTGTTTGTCTCGTCTCGTCTGTGTCGGAGTTTGTCTCGTCTGCGCCGGTGTCTGTCTCGTCTGCGTCGGAGTTTGTCACGTCTGCGTCGGAGTTTGTCACGTCTGCGTCGGAGTCTGTCACGTCTGCGTCGGAGTCTGTCTCGTCTGCGTCGGAGTTTGTCTCGTCTGCGTCGTCACAGTCGCTACCACCAAGGCCAGCCGTACCCTCCGTCGGCGGCTGCGGCGTTTTCCCGCTAACTTACATTGTGACGTGGTCTATAAGGTGATTACCTTGCTATGTGACTCATTGAGACGGGCCTGTAAGCCGGGCAGTGTTTGAGTGCACCAGCGGACAGTGTGGGCGGTTGGCGCATGAACCGTGATGTCAGAGGATAACAACTTTATGGCATGTTAATAAGGCTTGTGGTGCCTTGCCATGTCCCAGATAAAGCAATCATGCCCATAGTCGAGCCACAACGCAGTTCATACCAACGAATGAAGTTTGATTGCAAAAGCTGACACTTGTGCATATGTCAGGAAAGCTATACCATTGTGTAGTGCAATTGGGCATTTTGTTGTTTCTATGTTTGAAACGATATAGTTACGCGGTTCTTTTCGGCGTTGCCATTTACGTAGTAGATGTATCGTAATTCACGTTAATTGCGGCCAAATGTGACTCGTTTGTCTCATCTAAACGCCATGCATCACATTGTTGATTTTACCACCCGTATACCACGCATTGTCTGCCGACTAAGCTCTGGGCTCAGGGCCATCACCACCTCTCTCCACTCTCTCCACCTCTCTCCACTCTCTCCAACTCCGCCGGCCTCCCATCCGAATACGATAGTGGGCAGATCTTCCCACACTCCGGCACGAGATAGAGATCAGAGGTGATATAAGATCACACCACTGAGACGTGATCTCACGGATATACAACCGAGAAGAACGAGCTACGATCTCTCTGGGCAGACACTGAAAATATAACGGCAAACTTCACTGTTAGCGCTTCACTAAGCCCATGGCCACGTTCTGCTGTTTTGGGTGAGCTAGGATTAGGTTTGTGTCTCGGTGAAACCCGTGTGAGGACGTGTATTCAATGATGTTATGATTGTTTCAATGTGGGCCACGATGGATGGCATTGTTATAATTCAGAGCATAGAATGGGAAAATGATATTAACCATGTCAGATATTTTATTTTGAGAAAAAAAGCCAGGAAGATAGAAAAACAAGCTTTCGGCATTACGCCATTATCAAGTTTCCCATTATCCATTTAAAGGGATTATACGGGTTTCCGTCCTGAAAGTAAATGCACTCTTTTGCAGTTGTATGAGCTTTAAACACGTTTAAGACATATAACAGGGACCTCAATGTTCATTTAATCCATTATTTCAGAAATTATCAGTTAAAACTTGGGCGTTTTTCGAGACTAGTATCAGATAACGAGTACTTGATCGGCAGTACTGTCCACCACTTTTATCTTAAGATCAATTTGAGAGTTTTTAATTATCTGCAAGTCCTACACTGGATCACACAATTATTATGCAATTCAAAACTGACGGGACTTTGTATTACTACACACTGTTCGTTGAGGTTTTGTGTTTTTTGGTTTTCTTATCTCTGGCCTTTAGCGTTGAGAATTTGGTGGTGGCGTATTAATTTTTTGGCATGAAAATTCATGAAGAATATCGAATTTGATGGGAAAACTAGGTAACTGCTGCTGTCGTTGGAACAAAACAAGTTTATTTTCTTTCAAATAATGCGTATTTTACCGGAAATATGCCACATGTGAGGTGTTTTTATCAGCATAAAAGAGATGACTGGCTCTGCCTTAGCCGGTCCTGCAGAAAATACGCGGTGGCATCACCGCGCACTTTGGAATGTCCTTACGTGCAGAAGAGGTCATTTCCAGAAAAATGTGGCTACCGTGGGACTTCTACCACCTTTATAAATACGTTTTACTATGCAACTCAATTATTCTGGGAAAACCCGTATAATCCCTTTAGGAAACTTGATAATGGCGTAATGCCGAAAGCTTGTTTTTCTATCTTCCTGTTTTGTTTTTTGTAAATAAAAATAAAAATATCTGACATGGTTAAGATCATTCTCCCTTACATAATGTTATGAGTGTGTAGAATGCGAAAATATTTTATTTGAATTATGCTTACAAGTCTTGAAGACAAATGTAGTGTTTTTTTTATACAATGAAACAATGTTTACATATGTACTGGATTTGTGCACACTTTACTACGGATGGAATTTATTCCTCGTTTTTGTCCCAAATTAAGGTTGATTATGCGTCAGCAACCACTAATGTATCATCCTGCCACCTGCCACCTGTCACCTGCCACCCTGTCACCTGCCACCAGTTCTCTGTAGAATGAACCGCTAATGTATCATCCCGCCATCAGTTCTCTGTAGAATGAACCGCTCGCCCGCTCCTTAACACATAATCCATGAATGAGTGGCGCCACCGACCGCAACCCGACCGCAACCCGACCGCAACCCGACCGCAACCCGACCGCAACCCGACCGCAACCCGACCGCAACCCGCGAGTAACCCGCGTGTAACTCGCGTGTAACCCGCGTGTAACCCGCGTGTAACCCGCGTGTAACCCGCGTGTTTACCTCGATCTGCGATGTACCGTAGTCCCTATACACTATACAGTATACACACCTCTGGAATGCGGTGTCCAAAATCATCACGGATGTTCGTCACGGATGTTCGTCACGGATGTCATGTCACGGATGTCATGTCACGGATGTCATGTCATGGATGTTCGTCACGGATGTTCGTCACGGATGTCATGTCACGGATGTCATGTCACGGATGTCATGTCACGGATGTCATGCCACGGATGTTCGTCACGGATGTCATGTCACGGATGTCATGGCACGGATGTTCGTCACGGATGTCATGTCACGGATGTCATGTCACGGATGTTCGTCACGGATGTCATGTCACGGATGTTCGTCACGGATGTCATGACATGGATGTCATGCCATGGATGTTCCTCACGGATGTCATGTCACGGATGTCATGTCACGGATGTCATGTCATGGATGTTCGTCACGGATGTTCGTCACGGATGTCATGTCACGGATGTCATGTCATGGATGTTCGTCACGGATGTTCGTCACGGATGTTCGTCACGGATGTCATGTCACGGATGTCATGGTCACGGATGTCATGTCACGGATGTTCGTCGCGGATGTCATGTCACGGATGTCATGTCACGGATGTCATGTCATGGATGTTCGTCACGGATGTTCGTCACAGATGTCATGTCACGGATGTCATGTCACGAATGTTCGTCACGGATGTTCGTCACGGATGTCATGTCACGGATGTCATGGTCACGGATGTCATGTCACGGATGCTCGTCACGGATGTTCGTCACGGATGCCATGTCACGGATGTCATGTCACGAATGTTCGTCACGGATGTTCGTCATGGATGTCATGTCACGGATGTCATGGTCACGGATGTCATGTCACGGATGCTCGTCACGGATGTTCGTCACGGATGTCATGTCACGGATGTTCGTCACGGATGTTCGTCACGGATGTCATGTCACGGATGTTCCTCACGAATGTCATGTCACGGATGTTCGTCACGGATGTCATGTCATGGATGTCATGTCACGGATGTCATGTCATGGATGTTCGTCACGGATGTTCGTCACAGATGTCATGTCACGGATGTCATGTCACGAATGTTCGTCACGGATGTTCGTCACGGATGCCATGTCACGGATGTCATGTCACGGATGTTTGTCACGGATGTTCGTCACGGATGTCATGTCACGGATGTTCGTCACGGATATCATGTCACGGATGTTCGTCACGGATGTCATGGCACGGATGTTCGTCACGGATGTTCGTCACGTATGTCATGTCATGTATGTTCGTCACGGATGTTCGTCACGGATGTCATGTCACGGATGTTCTTCACGGATGTCTTGGCAAATCCCAGTGGACTGCGGGGAATGGCTTATTTTGGCTTATTTTGGCTTATTTTGGCTTATTTTGGCTTTTTTTGGCTTATTATGGCTTATTATGGAACACCTCTTGAATGGTCACTGCAAGCAGAGTGGAGTTATTTTATCGGGACCTGCATTGCAGCCAGCACTTTAAATGACATTTTCCACAGACACGGAAGCAGTGTACCTTGGTTAAGCTTGATATTATATCTTATGTGCTGCTTATGCATGATTAGTGCATTGCCATCTAGCCAAATGACCATATTCCAGACCGCACATCCGTGAGCATTCACAAACACGAACAATCCATTATTGCAGCTTTGTTCGCAGATCATTTTGCCCCAGCTACTGGCGGTAGTTGGTGCTAACCACAGCCGTCTTCAAACTAAAGTCCCCAATACGGGTTTTCATGCAGGATTTCATAATCTTCGCAACTACCTGCTTGCTTCTCAATGTCCAATTATTAAGATAAATAAGGGAATACATCAACAGCCAGGAGCTATAGGTACGATTGTTTAAAAATCAGAGATAACATATTTTGGCTTGGCTGAGTCCTGCGTCTGGGGTGGTTACTTCGACGTAATAATTAGTTGCATGGATGACGTAATTTACCTGAACCTGCTGCGGGTCGGAGGAGGTACGTCATCCTCCTCTGAAGTTATTTACCTGAACCTGCTGCCGGTCAGAGGAGGTCAGAGGAGGTACGTCATCCTCCTCTGAAGTTATTTACCTGAACCTGCTGCGGGTCAGAGGAGGTCAGAGGAGGTACGTCATCCTCCTCTGAAGTTATTTACCTGAACCTGCTGCCGGTCGGAGGAGGTACGTCATCCTCCTCTGAAGTTATTTACCTGAACCTGCTGCGGGTCAGAGGAGGTCAGAGGAGGTACGTCATCCTCCTCTGAAGTTATTTACCTGAACCTTCTGCGGGTCAGAGGAGGTCAGAGGAGGTACGTCATCCTCCTCTGAAGTTATTTACCTGAACCTGCTGCGGGTCAGAGGAGGTCAGAGGAGGTACGTCATCCTCCTCTGAAGTTATTTACCTGAACCTGCTGCCGGTCGGAGGAGGTACGTTATCCTCCTCTGAAGTTATTTACCTGAACCTGCTGCGGGTCGGAGGTACGTCATCCTCCTCTGAAGTTATTTACCTGAACCTGCTGCGGGTCGGAGGAAGTACGTCATCCTCCTCTGAAGTTATTTACCTGAACCTGCTGCCGGTCGGAGGAGGTACGTTATCCTCCTCTGAAGTTATTTACCTGAACCTGCTGCGGGTCGGAGGAGGTACGTCATCCTCCTCTGAAGTTATTTACCTGAACCTGCTGCGGGTCGGAGGAGGTACGTCATCCTCCTCTGAAGTTATTTACCTGAACCTGCTGCGGGTCGGAGGAGGTACGTCATCCTCCTCTGAAGTTATTTACCTGAACCTGCTGCGGGTCGGAGGAGGTACGTCATCCTCCTCTGAAGTTATTTACCTGAACCTGCTGCGGGTCAGAGGAGGTCGGAGGAGGTACGTCATCCTCCTCTGAAGTTATTTACCTGAACCTGCTGCCGGTCGGAGGAGGTACGTCATCCTCCTCTGAAGTTATTTACCTGAACCTGCTGCGGGTCAGAGGAGGTCAGAGGAGGTACGTCATCCTCCTCTGAAGTTATTTACCTGAACCTTCTGCGGGTCAGAGGAGGTCAGAGGAGGTACGTCATCCTCCTCTGACCCGCACCAGGAAAGACGTCAACTTACTGTGAGTTACGGTTCAAGTTTTGGAAAGCATGTAACATCTCATCGTTCTCTCCTAGTTGACCGATGCACGTTATTTACGCGCCGAACTTGATTGGAATGTTGTTACGTGTCTGGAGGTCAGACTGGATGTCAGACTACTGAGGTCAGACTGGAGGTCACTAATGAGGTCAGACTGGAGGTCAGACTACTGAGGTCAGACTGGAGGTCAGACTACTGAGGTCAGATTACTGAGGTCAGACAGGAGGTCAGACTACTGAGGTCATATTACTGAGGTCAGATTACTGAGGTCAGACTGGAGGTCAGACTACTGAGGTCAGATTACTGAGGTCAGACTGGAGGTCAGACTACTGAGGTCATATTACTGAGGTCAGACTGGAGGTCAGACTACTGAGATCAGATTACTGAGGTCAGACTGGATGTCAGACTACTGAGGTCATATTACTGAGGTCAGATTACTGAGGTCAGACTGGAGGTCAGACTGGAGGTCAGACTGGAGGGCAGACTACTGAGGTCAGACTGGAGGGCAGACTACTGAGGTCAGACTGGAAGTCAGCCTGGAGGTCAGACTACTGAGGCCGACTGGAGGTCAGACTACTGAGGCCGACTGGAGGTCTGACTACTGATGCAGACTGGAGGTCAGACTGGAGATCAGTCTACTGAGGTCAGACTGAGGCAGACTGAATGTCAGACTACTGAGGTCAGACTGGAGGTCAGACTAATGATGAAGACTGGAGGTCAGACTGGAGGTCAGACTACTGAGGACAGACTGAGGCAGACTGAGGTCAGACCACTGAGGGCAGACTGGAGGTCAGACTACTGAGGTCAGACTACTGAGGTCAGACTACTGAGGTCAGACTGGAGGTCAGACTGGAGGTCAGACTGGAGGTCAGACTGGAGGTCAGACTGGAGGTCAGACTGGAGGTCAGACTGGATATCAGACTACTGAGGGCAGACTGAGGTCAGGCTACTAGGGGCAGACTGGATGTCAGGCTACTGAGGTCAGACTGGAGGTCAGACTACTGAGGGAAGACTGGAGGTCAGACTACTGAGGGCAGCTGGATGGCAGACTGGAGGGCAGACTGGAGGGCAGACTGGAGGGCAGACTGGGGGGTCAGACTACTGAGGGATACTGGAGGTCAGACTACTGAGGTCAGACTTCTGAGGTCAGGCTACTGAGGTCAGACTGAGGATCTGGAGGCAGACTGGAGGCAGACCGAAGGTCAGACTACTGAGGGT
Source organism: Chirona hameri (assembly GCA_036785665.1). Classification (NCBI taxonomy): domain Eukaryota; kingdom Metazoa; phylum Arthropoda; class Thecostraca; order Balanomorpha; family Balanidae; genus Chirona; species Chirona hameri. The sequence goes on from JAXIVJ010000665.1 coordinate 39,250, forward strand.
AGACTTAGGATCTGGAGGTCAGACTTCTGAGGGCAGACTGGAGGTCAGACTACTTAGGGCAGACTGAGGATCTGGAGGTCAGACTACTGAGGTCAGACTGAGGATCTGGAGGTCAGACTACTGAGGGTAGACTTAGGATCTGGAGGTCAGACTTCTGAGGGCAGACTGGAGGTCAGACTACTGAGGGCAGACTGAGGATCTGGAGGTCAGACTACTGAGGTCAGACTGAGGATCTGCATGTCAGACTACTGAGGGTAGACTGAGGATCTGGAGGTCAGACTACTGAGGGTAGACTGAAGGTCTGAAGTTCAGACTACTGAGGGTAGACTTAGGGTCTGGAGGTCAGACTACTGAGGGTAGACTGAGGGTCTGGAGGACAGGCTGGAGGTCTTAAGGTCGCCTGCCTCTCTGTAGGCGGTTGTCTCCAACACAAACAGACCGGCTGAGTACGCCGTTGGCACGGCAGCAGGGTGAGGAGAGGCCATGTGCCCCCCGACCCCTCCCCCCACCCCGACCCCGTCTGGTGAGAGCCACCATCTGATACGGTGCCCGCTAACCGGGCCGGGAACCGACCAACAGACAGGGAACAGAACAACAGACAGGGAACAGACCAACATACCAACAGACAGGGAACCGAGCAACAGACAGGGAACAGTCCAACAGACAGGGACGCCTGAGGAGCCGGCCGGGGTCGGTCGCGGTGGCGCTTTATTGTCGATCAATGCGGTTAGTCCAACTACTGAAATATTTTCCACGGTATTTTAGTGTCATTTGCTATAGCTCGTGCAGTAGTTCTTTGATACAACAAAACTGGATAAATATGAATAAAAGCAATAACATGTATTAACCCGTGACTTACTGTAGGCGGGGGGGGGGGGGGGGGGGCTATTTTTTTCCCCCTCCTCCCGTTATTTTGATAAGGGTTTGCGGAAAACGCTGTCAAAAATGCACTTAAGAGAAATTCAATTGTCATATACGAAATGACTGATAATAGACTCAGCTATCCAACTGCTATCTCCGATTTTCGAGTTTTCCTGAATTTTACATGTTTTGTTTGTTTTTAAACAAAATTTTCAACAAAAGTATCAGAGTTATCCAAAAAACGGAATATATGTGATTTAGACATGTTCGGTGAATGTGTACCAAGTTCGAAGTCGATATCTTCAAAAATGACTGACTTATGACCTTTAACCCTCGCCAGTGCAGGGGGAGGAGATGCCACCCCTCGGTTTTTCGGGAATAACTCGCGTAAATATCAACCGATTGCGATGAAACTTTTAGTTCCCTACTTGTGAACAATTGTACACATATTCTGAAATTTTTAAGTTGTAGGTCACATGACCCGTGACCTTTGACCTGTTTCTCAAGGTCATGTCAGGCACAAATGGCGTCCGTAATATTGATCTTTGTAACTTGTGCAGTTTTATAGTGCTTGTTGTTCAGGAGCATATGCACAGGTGTTTCCAGGCGACAGTTGTAGTTAACCTTGAGATTGTGACCTCGATTGACCTTTTCAGAGGTCAACCGAGGTTACTGACCTCCGATGACCTGGTATTACTTTTTTGGCTTCTGGCAGTTTCTAGGACATTTTGTGACGCTGATTTCAAATATGGGATCCATTTTACATAATTATATGTTCCACTGGGGTCGTGCGCCTCCACAGGTCAACCAAGGTCACTGGCCTCAAATGACCTGACATGACCTGGCATGACCTTTTTGGAATTTGGCAGTTTCTAGGACATTTTGTGACGCTGATTTCAAATTTGGCACCCATTTGGCATAATTATATGCTCATTAACGATTCTAGCTCGATTAAATTAAATGTATACGCATTTACAATTTTGTTGAATTTTGGGTCATTGATATGACCTCAGAGGTCACCTAATGGCCAAGGACCTTAAAATCGGGTAGCAATGGCCTCCTCCCGTGACAAGTAACACGCTGCTTTTTAAATCGAAGCTCTAGCCCAATTAGGGCGAAACGCTAGGGGGGGGGGGGGGGGTGTACCCCCCCCCCCCCTGCACGGGGACGCACTGATCGGACGCTGCACGGGCGAGGGTTAAATTACAAAAATCGACCACTTCTCACAGCATTACTATGCTTAAAAAAATGCATTTCCTTTTTGCCCTTTACTTCTATTTCTATGGAACAAACAATGTTCTAAGGTCATTTTTTCGCGTTCTAGACGAAAAAAAAACATAAGCATGTGTTACAACGCCTAATGGCGGTAATCTGCAGTTTGACCTCGTGACCTCGGATGACCTTGACCTGACCTAAGGTCATAAACAGCTTAGAATGGTACTTAGAAGTGTCAGACACACGAATCATATCGATTTATCGACTGCTTATGCGTTTAATATCTCAATTTTGGGCGACAATTCCATCCATCTAGACCACATGACATGGTCAAACGTTTTGTCTTTGACGTGACCTGTGACGTCATCGGTAACCCCGAGGTCAACAATATTAAGTTTTCCTCGATACATTTTCCAGGCCTATCGAATGCCGTTTGAATGGTTAAAATCGGTCCAGTAGTACCGGATATCGGGGGGGGGAGCCCCCCGCAGTAAGTCGCGTTATGGAAAGTACCACAGTGACTCGCGGGTTAAGGCAGCTGAGACCCAAGGGTGTCGCCGTAGGGGGGGGGGGGGGGCACCGTCCCCCCCGCCGGTTGTCAGACTGGGGGATTACCCCCCCCCCAGTTTTGGAGGCATAAATCCATACTTTGTTCGAAAATATTGCAGGTCTCAATATCATAAAAAGCATTAGGAAAAACAGTATCAGTGCAATGTAAGAATGAAAGGACCAGGACAATATTTCTACTTTTCTTGAGGGAAGTTGACAGGAATTTAAATGAAATTTCGGTAGCAGAAAAACGGGTATATTATGGCGTTAATGTGCCCTATTTGTTTTTTAGGCACACTTTGTGCTTGCTGAAAGGAAACACAGGCAGATAGTTTTACGACATGAACGTGTTTTGTGCGCCTGTTTTCAATCACTTCAGCCGAATAGCTGCAAATCAGTAAGCTTCTGAAAACCATGGCGTCCGGTCGTGCCGGTCATACGTAGATTTCCCCCCCTAGTTGGCGGAAGCTCTCGCACCGCTCGGTAATCAAACTGTTTATGCCGAGTCCTGACCTCGGAAATCTGTCCATTCAAAAGCTTCGGACTAAATTTATCAAACAAAATATGCAAGCAATTGCGTTCAAGTTCTACCCCAATGCGTTCTAAGTTTGCAAACCGAGGTAGTTTTCGGATAACTACTTCATCCATTACTCCAAGTACATGAGTTACTTCATCCGCATCCGTTTCGGCCAGCCGTCCATCAACGACTACCCCGCACAACGAGCCAGCGGCAGTCACCGGTTCCGGGGCGATCCGTCCTCCTGGTACAGTTACGAGCACCCCGGGTCGGTCAGCATGCAGAACAGTGAGATGCGCTAAGCTTATGAAGAAGATAGAAAAAGGCCAGTGACGTTGCCTTGTATCGCAAATCAAAAAGCCAGTCCAGTGGAAGCCGGGTGGCGCATATATTTTCTGATATTCACGGCATATTAAGCATAATTCGAATTGCGCTCCATTGTGATCATAGATCGAAGGGAAATTTGCCTACGATAGTGCGACCCTACATGCCACTAACATGCCAAATGGCGCGGCTTTGACTGCAAAATGCGAGGAGTTATTAAGCAACCGGGTGACATCCGAAAGGCCAGACGGACACCTATGTGGCTGCCACTTCTTATAATTAGTATGAAATAGCTCTCTAGGTAACACGATGACAAGGATATGTATCCCAAACAGCGATGAGCGAGTCGCCTGGCATTGCCTATCGAATATAAAGTCGTTGGAACAATCTACCATGAATATTTCTGAAGAAGTTATTGTTTTTCACCTATCTCCTTTTATAGTTTTAAATATAAAAAATACAGTTGCTAGATACACTTAAAAATTGCGTTCCTAAGTAAAAATTACAAGGTAAAACTTATTTTCCTTCACATTGTCGCGAACCGTACTGATGGTTCATTCGGCGCTGCGTCCCCCCCCCCCCCACACTCAAAAATCCGTGGCGGCGCCCCTGCTGGTCAGACCTTGAGCTTTGAATGCAACCCCTTGCCATCCACCATGCGTTGACCTTTGGTTATGTGTCGTTAGCATGTATCAATATTCAATACATGGGCACTTTTCGTAGGCGGACTCTCAAATGGCATCCTGCTTAAAGAACCCCTCTGACGTCTCATACCCATCTCATACAACTCCCCTCTGACGTCTCATACAACTCTCATACAACTCCCCTCTGACGTCTCATACAACTCCCCTCTGACGTCTCATACAACTCTCATACAACTCCCCTCTGACGTCTCATACAACTCCCCTCTGACGTCTCATACAACTCTCATACAACTCCCCTCTGACGTCTCATACAACTCCCCTCTGACGTCTCATACAACTCTCATACAACTCCCCTCTGACGTATCATACAACTCCCATACAACTCCCCTCTGACGTCTCATACAACTCGCATACAACTCCCCTCTGACGTCTCATACAACTCCCCTCTGACGTCTCATACAACTCCCCTCTGACGTCTCATACAACTCCCCTCTGACGTCTCATACAACTCCCCCTCTGACGTCTCATACAACTCTCATACAACTCCCCTCTGACGTATCATACAACTCTCATACAACTCCCCTCTGACGTCTCATACAACTCGCATACAACTCCCCTCTGACGTCTCATACAACTCCCCTCTGACGTCTCATACAACTCCCCTCTGACGTCTCATACAACTCCCCTCTGACGTCTCATACAACTCCCCCTCTGACGTCTCATACAACTCTCATACAACTCCCATCTGACGTATCATACAACTCTCATACAACTCCCCTCTGACGTCTCATACAACTCTCATACAACTCCCCTCTGACGTCTCATACAACTCTCATACAACTCTCTGACGTCTCATACAACTCTCATACAACTCCCCTCTGACGTCTCATACAACTCTCATACAACTACCCTCTGACGTCTCATACAACTCTCCTCTGACCTCTCATACCAATCTCATACAACTCCCCCTCTGACGTCTCATACAACTCTCATACAACTCCCATCTGACGTATCATACAACTCTCATACAACTCCCCTCTGACGTCTCATACAACTCTCATACAACTCCCATCTGACGTCTCATACAACTCTCATACAACTCCCCTCTGACGTCTCATACAACTCTCATACAACTACCCTCTGACGTCTCATACAACTCTCATACAACTCCCCTCTGACGTCTCATACAACTCTCATACAACTCCCCTCTGACGTCTCATACAACTCTCATACAACTACCCTCTGACGTCTCATACAACTCTCATACAACTCCCCTCTGACGTCTCATACAACTCTCATACAACTCCCCTCTGACGTCTCATACAACTCCCCTCTGACGTCTCATACAACTCCCCTCTGACGTCTCGTACAACTCTCCTCTGACGTCTCATACAACTCCCATCTGACGTCTCATACAACTCCCATCTGACGTCTCATACAACTCTCATACAACTCCCCTCTGACGTCTCATACAACTCTCATACAACTCCCCTCTGACGTCTCATACAACTCTCATACAACTCCCCTCTGACGTCTCATACAACTCCCATCTGACGTCTCATACAACTCCCATCTGACGTCTCATACAACTCTCATACAACTCCCCTCTGACGTCTCATACAACTCTCATACAACTCTCCTCTTACGTCTCATACAACTCTCATACAACTCCCCTCTGACGTCTCATACAACTCCCCTCTGACGTCTCATACAACTCCCCTCTGACGTCTCATACAACTCCCCTCTGACGTCTCATACAACTCCCATCTGACGTCTCATACAACTCCCATCTGACGTCTCATACAACTCTCATACACATCCCCTCTGACGTCTCATAAAACTCTCATACAACTCCCCTCTGACGTCTCATACAACTCTCATACAACTCCCATCTGACGTCTCATACAACTCTCATACAACTCTCCTCTTACGTCTCATACAACCCTCATACAACTCCCCTCTGACGTCTCATACAACTCCCCTCTGACATCTCATACAACTCTCATACAACTCCCCTCTGACGTCTCACACAACTCCCCTCTTACGTCTCATACAACTCTCATAAACAACTCCCCTCTGACGTCTCATACAACTCCCCTCTTACGTCTCATACAACTCTCATACAACTCCCCTTTGACGTCTCATACAACTCTCCTCTGACCTCTCATACCAATATCATACAACTCCCTCTCTGACGTCTCATACAACTCTCCTCTGACCTCTCATACCAATCGCATACAACTCCCCTCTAACGTCTCATACAACTCCCCTCTGGCCTCTCATACCAATCTCATACAACTCCCCTCTAACGTATCATACAACCCTCATACAACTCCCATCTGACGTCTCATACAACCCTCATACAACTCCCATCCGACGTCTCATACAACTCCCATACAACTCCCCTCTGACGTCTCATACAACTCTCATACAACTCTCCTCTGACGTCTCATATAATTATCGTGCCGTCTCACAAACCAATTTAAACCGATACATGACGTCACTAATTCACAGGCCATCTCGCCTCTGTTCCCAAGTAGCGACATAGGCGATCACATGGCCAGCCGGCGGCCAGTAACATAGGCAATCACATGGCCAGCCGGCGGCCAGTAACATAGACGATCACATGGCCAGCCGGCGGCCCGTAACATAGGCGATCACATGGCCAGCCGGCGGCCAGTAACATAGGCGATCACATGGCCAGCCGGCGGCCCGTAACATAGGCGATCACATGGCCAGCCGGCGGCCAGTAACATAGGCGATCACATGGCCAGCCGGCGGCCAGTAACATAGGCAATCACATGGCCAGCCGGCGGCCAGTAGCATAGGCAATCACATGGCCAGCCGGCGGCCAGTAACATAGGCAATCACATGGCCAGCCGGCGGCCAGTAAAATATGCAATCACATGGCCAGCCGGCGGCCAGTAACATAGGCAATCACATGGCCAGCCGGCGGCCAGTAACATAGGCAATCACATGGCCAGCCGGCGGCCAGTAGCATAGGCAATCACATGGCCAGCCGGCGGCCAGTAACATAGGCGATCACATGGCCAGCCGGCGGCCCGTAACATAGGCGATCACATGGCCAGCCGGCGGCCCGTAACATAGGCGATCACATGGCCAGCCGGCGGCCCGTAACATGGGCGATCACATGGCCAGCCGGCGGCCCGTAACATAGGCGATCACATGGCCAGCCGGCGGCCAGTAACATAGGCGATCACATGGCCAGTCGGCGGCCCGTAACATAGGCGATCACATCGCCAGCCGGCGGCCAGTAACATAGACGATCACATCGCCAGCCGGCGGCCAGTAACATAGGCAATCACATGGCCAGCCGGCGGCCAGTAACATAGGCGATCACATGGCCAGCCGGCGGCCAGCGACATAGGCGATCACATGGCCAGTCGGCGGCCAGTAACATAGACGATCACATGGCCAATCGGCGGCCAGCGACATAGGCGATCACATGGCCAGTCGGCGGCCAGTAACATAAACGATCACATGGCCAGTCGGCGGCCAGCGACATAGGCGATCACATGGCCAGTCGGCGGCCAGTAACATAGGCGATCACATGGCCAGTCGGCGGCCAGTAACATAGACGATCACATGGCCAGCCGGCGGCCAGTAACATAGGCGATCACATGGCCAGCCGGCGGCCAGTAACACAGGCAATCACATGGCCAGCCGGCGGCCAGCAACATAGGCGATCACATGGCCAGCCGGCGGCCAGTAACATAGGCGATCACATGGCCAGCCGGCGGCCAGTAACATAGGCGATCACATGGCCAGCCGGCGGCCAGTAACATAGGCGATCACATGGCCAGTCGGCGGCCAGTAACATAGGCGATCACATGGCCAGCCGGCGGCCAGTAACATAGGCGATCACATGGCCAGCCGGCGGCCAGTAACATAGGCGATCACATGGCCAGCCGGCGGCCAGTAACATAGGCGATCACATGGCCAGCCGGCGGCCAGTAACATAGGTGATCACATGGCCAGCCGGCGGCCAGTAACATAGGTGATCACATGGCCAGTCGGCGGCCAGTAACATAGGCGATCACATGGCCAGCCGGCGGCCAGTAACATAGGCGATCACATGGCCAGCCGGCGGCCAGTAACATAGGCAATCACATGGCCAGCCGGCGGCCAGTAACATAGGCGATCACATGGCCAGCCGGCGGCCAGTAACATAGGCGATCACATGGCCAGCCGGTGGCCAGTAACATAGGCGATCACATCGCCAGCCGGCGGCCAGTAACATAGGCGATCACATGGCCAGTTGGCGGCCAGTAACATAGGCAATCACATGGCCAGCCGGCGGCCAGTAACATAGGCGATCACATGGCATCACATGACGGCGATACTGACTGAAGGCGATACCGACTGACGGCGATACTGACTGAAGGCGATACCGACTTACGGCGATACCGACTTACGGCGATACCGACTGACGGCGATACCGACTGACCGCCGCCAGTTTGGCATGTATGCTGAGTGCCGACATGGTTTCTGAGAAATATAAACGATAATGGGGGTTGCTGAACTGCTTGTACTGTATATATTTTTTTGATAATGCTTCTAAACACTACCTGATTTGACCAGAGACGATATTACCTGGAGTATGCACAATAAACCAAGAGACGATATTACCTGGAGTATGCACAATAAACCAAGAGACGATATTACCTGATTTGACCAGAGACGATATTACCTGGAGTAGGCACAATAAACCAAGTAGACGGAATAGACAGAATATGCCTTACTACTTACCCGGTTTTGCCAGTAACCAGCTGGCTCAGACCCGGCTCTGTACCTCTCCCAGTAACCAGCTGGCTCAGACCCGGCTCTGTACCTCTCGGGCATCAGTGGGTGCAGGACAGACCTTACCGTGAAAACACCGTGTCTCAAATCATCAGTCCGTTTCAGTCATCAGTCCGTGTGAGCCATCCTAGATGAGATGGAACTGTAGAGGAGTGGAGAGAGGGACTGGGACGGGAACTGTAGAGGACTGGAGAGAGGGACTGGGACGGGAACTGTAGAGGAGTGGAGAGAGGGACTGGGACGGGAACGGTAGAGGAGTGGAGAGAGGGACTGGGACGGGAACTGTAGAGGAGTGGAGAGAGGGACTGGGACGGGAACTGCAGAGGAGTGGAGAGAGGGACTGGGACGGGAACTTGTAGGAGTGAAGAGAGGGACTGGGACGGGAACTGCAGAGGAGTGGAGAGAGGGACTGGGACGGGAACTGTAGAGGAGTGGAGAGAGTGACTGGGACGGGAACTGTAGAGGAGTGGGGAGAGTGACTGGGACGGGAACGGTAGAGGAGTGGAGAGAGGGACTGGGACGGGAAGGAATGGGGCGCAGCCAGGGATTAGTACATTCAGCTGGCCTATAATACTGACCTGGTGTGCTGGATTATTGTATTTTACGCTGCCGTGTATCGCAACTCCCTGCTGACGCATATTCCCTTGATTTACAGACGTTGCCGCCGTGACCTGACCTGACCTGACCTGCTGGCGACCTGACCTGGCCTGTTGGCGACCTGACCTGGCCTGCCGGTCACCTGAGCTGACCTGGCCTGCTGGCGACCTGATCTGATCTGCCGGTCACGTGAGCTGACCTGGCCTGCTGGCGACCTGATCTGATCTGCCGTGACCTGACCTGACCTGGCCTGCTGGCGACCTGATCTGATCTGCCGGTCACCTGAGCTGACCTGGCCTGCTGGCGACCTGATCTGATCTGCCGGTCACCTGAGCTGACCTGGCCTGCTGGCGACCTGATCTGATCTGCCGGTCACGTGAGCTGACCTGGCCTGCTGGCGACCTGATCTGATCTGCCGTGACCTGAGCTGACCTGGCCTGCTGGCGACCTGATCTGATCTGCCGGTCACGTGAGCTGACCTGGCCTGCTGGCGACCTGATCTGATCTGCCGGTCACGTGAGCTGACCTGGCCTGCTGGCGACCTGATCTGATCTGCCGGTCACGTGAGCTGACCTGGCCTGTCGGCGACCGGACCTGCGGTGACCTGACCTGACCTGGCCGGACCAGCCGGAACAGGCCGTGATGAACTCCAGTGACGGACTATGGACAAACGGCGCCAATGGTGTCCTGAGGAACGGGTCGGCCCCCTCGGGCACACTGGGACGGCGCAGAACAAAGTCTGGTGAGTTGCCGACCCTGGTGAATTGATCCTTCTGCTAACGAATTGACGCTCCTCCATCACGCTGTGACGGAGAATTGAACAAAATTCGGTCAGTCCCAATCACGCTTTTGTTTATCCGTATGGTTGCGATAGATCTGTAATAATGCCAACATACAAACGGTGACCTCTAAGGCATACATGGCATGAAGCAGCCGGAGCGAGTTATTGCATTTGTGTCCGGCAACTGATAAGCATTGTTGTTTGCTGCACTAGTAAATGATTACTTACCTGCACCTTTCTGTGGCTCTCAGTGAACAACACAGTACAAATTTGTGCAATGTTTCTGTATATTGTACAAATTTGTACTGTGTTGTTCACTGAGAGCCACAGAAAGGTGCAGGTAAGTAATCCTTTACTATTGCAGCAAACAACAATGCTTATCAGTTGCCGGACACAAATGCTATAACTCGCTCCGAAAACAGGGCAGTGTTTTAGGGCCTTTGCTTTTCCTTGTATACATTAATGATATAGTAGATGAACTGCATTGCAATGTGCGCTTATTTGCTGATCATGTGGTTCTATATTCATATGTAAATGGCGCCAACCAAACGGATGAATCATTTCAGGCAAATTTAGATAGCGTTCAAGAATGGTGTGAGAAATGGTTAATGACATTGAATGTTTCTAAGTGTGCAATCATGCGAATGTCACAAAATAAGGCAGTAACACTACCACAGTATGTTATAAATGGAAGTCTAATTCAAGTCGTAAATCAATACAAGTACCTTGGTGTATTAATATCAGGCAATATGAAGTGGAATGCGCATATATCAAAAATGATAGGAAAAGGCAATCAGGTCCTAAGGTTTGCAAAGAGAGTCTTTAGTAAATGTCCCCAAAAGGTCAAGGACACTGTTTATATATCCCTAGTTCGACCAATCCTGGAATATGCATGTTGTGTTTGGGATCCCAATGCCACGCATTTGAAACATGCTATTGAAATGGTCCAAAGAAGAGCAGCCAGGTTTGTCTTAGGTAGATATGATAGGCACGATAGTATTACAGATATGATATCTGAGCTAGACTGGAAGCATTTGAACGATAGGCGGAGGCACGCCAGACTTTGCCAAACTATTCAAGTTTCAAACGGAGTCCAGTAAAGTAAATGTTGGCAACATTATTGCCAGACCAAATTACTTAGGACGTAGAGATCACCAAAGGAAGATCAGATTAGTACAGTCTCGACTTCTTTCATACCATAACTCATTTTTTCCTAAAACAATACGAGAATGGAATAGATTAGCCCAAAGCATTGTAGATTGTAATACTATGGAACAGTTAAAAAATATGTTGGACTCACTATGAATCTTTAATCGTGAAAGACGGTACATGTGCACTTCACACCTAATGAACCTACTTCGTTTTTGTGTTGACTTTAAATCTTTAATCGTGAAAGACGGTACATGTGCACTTCACACCTAATGAACCTACTTCGTTTTTGTGTTGACATATGGAGTATGTGCTGTTAATAGTGTTGTATATTGTGTTATTTGTCTATATGTTACCACCACCACCAGGACCTTTATTGGTATTTACGGTGTAATACATGAATCTGAATCTTTCAGATCACAAAATCTGTCACAACACGTGACAACATCAAAATGAGGTCCTGAAACTGGTTGTTTTGAGAATCCTAAGTTAGATGGGTTCAGGTAATCAAGATATTTCAGAAGTTGTAATTTATATTTTCAAGAAATGTGTAAACATCTTGACTTTCCAGAGATAACCTTACCTTACCTCAAATAAAACAACCACTATCAACAATATTCCAGCTTGAGTTGTGCGGGAACAGGCATTTTCATCAAACACTGTGCCATGAATTTGTTGAGAAGCATGAACTCGAAATTGTGTCATTTAAAACTTGTGTCAACAGTTCTTGGACTGCGTGTTTTGGAAGATGAAAGTTTGGTTTGGCGCTGTTCCCATTAAGGATGGTTTAACCCAGTGGCAAGTCCTTCATCTGGACAGCGTGTAGGAAGATGAAAGTTTGGTTTGGCGCTGTTCCCATTAAAGATGGTTTAACCCAGTGGCAAGTCCTTCATCTGGACAGCGTGTAGGAAGATGAAAGTTTGGTTTGGCGCTGTTCCCATTAAGGATGTTTTAATCCAGTGGCAAGTCCTTCATCTGGACAGCGTGTAGGAAGATGAAAGTTTGGTTTGGTGCTGTTCCCATTAAGGATGTTTTAATCCAGTGGCAAGTCCTTCATCTGGACAGCGTGTTGGAAGATGAAAGTTTGGTTTGGCGCTGTTCCCATTAAGGATGTTTTAATCCAGTGGCAAGTCCTTCATCTGGACAGCGTGTAGGAAGATGACAGTTTGGTTTGGTGCTGTTCCCATTAAGGATGTTTTAATCCAGTGGCAAGTCCTTCATCTGGACAGCGTGTAGGAAGATGAAAGTTTGGTTTGGCGCTGTTCCCATTAAGGATGGTTTAACCCAGTGGCAAGTCCTTCATCTGGACAGCGTGTAGGAAGATGAAAGTTTGGTTTGGTGCTGTTCCCATTAAGGATGTTTTAATCCAGTGGCAAGTCCTTCATCTGGACAGCGTGTAGGAAGATGAAAGTTTGGTTTGGTGCTGTTCCCATTAAGGATGTTTTAATCCAGTGGCAAGTCCTTCATCTGGACAGCGTGTAGGAAGATGAAAGTTTGGTTTGGCGCTGTTCCCATTAAGGATGTTTTAATCCAGTGGCAAGTCTTTCATCTAATGGTAATAGTTCAGTAATTCACCTCCCCAGTTAATGGTGTTCTTGAGGTCCCCAATAGAAGAAGAAAGTATTATTACGACAGTCAGAAAAGTGTACCAGTAATATCAAAGCTATGATGTCACCAAAAAGACACATAATTGAACCTGACCTTACATTTACAGCAATTACGGTTAAAGCGATCCGCTCGCATTCGCTCACTGCACTGCAGAACCTAGCAGGGGGCTGTCGCCCCCGGACCCC
>JAXIVJ010000665.1:60000-165000 GCA_036785665.1 Chirona hameri
GAGGGGGCTCCAAGAGGGGAGCGTGGTAGACCGTCGGTCGCCAGCTCCATAAACTGCACATCAACAGAGAATTGCGTTACGACGCTGACTGGCGCGGAGTCGGTTTATTGTTCGGGGAATGTTCGGGGAATGTTCGGGGAATGTTCGGGGAATCTGTACGACGGAGGTACTCATGTGCAATTTTGATACGATTTGCAGCGCAGTGATACATTAGACCTCCAGCACGAAGGACAATGGCGGCGCCACCATAGGGGCAGGGGTGGCAGACTGCCACCCCTGCCGTGACACTGGGGTGGTATTGCCACCCCTAAAATTTAGGCACCGTCAACATTTTACCGGTGTTATTGTGTCAAAATTGTGGATTCCGACCGCTGCGAACACAGTTCCCTTCGTCGACCAATGCCAATTTTAGTCACGTTAGCCTATATTGCTATTCAAACTATACTATCTAGTCATGACCATACTATTCGTCAATGTGACCGAATCTTTCGCTCTGTATCGGGTAATCTATAACTTGACTTATCTAACCGAGAGCACCCGAATGCAACAGCCAGGGGCGGATCTAGTCGTTTTTTTTTGGGGGAGGATGGGGGGCAAATCCAGTGGAGTATTTCCAAAAGTTGTTGAGCGGGAGGGGGGGGGGGGGGGGGGGGTTTGTAAGACAGGGGCGTCGCCGATTTTTTTTAGTGGAGGGTCCGCTGAAATGACGAAAAAAATGTACTCCCAATTTTATGCGTGTATTTAAGCCTTTGCATCATTTTTAATGTGGTTGTCATGTTATGGTAAGTACTTGTTATTTAGCGCCGCGAAGCGGCGCGAAATTTTACGGGTTTGCCTGATAAAGCCCAGAAATATGGGCCTTGTAGAGGATAAGAAGCTACAAATGCTATTCATTTAATTCACCATTACAACGAACCAAAGACGATGACGATGGCTTCGTTATGACGATGGCCACCGATGTGACGCCGCGAAGCGGCGCTAAAATATAAATTTTAGGTCGTGGAAAACGAAATTGTAATATTGGAACCAGACCGTGAGTGGAGCCAAGTCTCAGGTAACCCCTATTCCTGGTTGCACATCTCGGTATGATGCAAAATATTGAAAAATATTGAAATTTTACTGGTTTGCCTGATGAAACCCAGAAATATGGGCTTTGTAGAGGATACGAAGCTAAAAATGCTACTCATTCAATTCACCGTTACAACGAACCGAAGACGATGGCTTCGTTATGACGATGGCCACCGATTTGACCCTGCGAAGTGGCGTCAATTTTTTTATATTTTAGGTCGTGGAAAACGAAATTTTAATCTTGGAACCAGACTGTGAGTGGAGCCAAGCCTCAGGTAACCCCTATTCCTGGTTGCACATCTCGGTATGATGCAAACATATTGAAATTAAGGTAGTTTTTCATATACATATTCCTCGGATGGTAAATAACGATGACCGGTGGCAGTCAGCGCTCAATAGTACATTTGATAATAACTGTATACATCTGTACCAAACTGTAACAAACAACTGGTGCAAACGGTTTAAAAGCAGCAAGAGGCAGATCCACAAGAACTTTTCCGCGCATAAATGGTCCTTGTGGATCTGGAGGAGCCTGGGGCGAGATGCCTTGGGTCGAGATGGCTTGGAGAGATGGTCCTGGCCTGGTGCCACTATTAGCTCTTCGGTCCAGCAAGCTGGGCACCGCTGGAGCAGCTTCCGGGAGCCGATGTCCTCGTCTTTGCGTTCGCGTCGCCTTTTTTCGGAACTCGGCAGACTAGCTAAACATGTAGCCCGCTTTAATATTTTATGAAGAGAGTGGGCGCTGGGGCTAGCAATTAGGTACCGCTAAGGAAAGCCTCTGCCAGACACTTAATTAATTGATTTGTCAATTTAACAAATTTGTATAAGCAATTGCGAATTTTGACATGCCGCGAAGCGGCACGATATTTTCAAGTTTTTCACTGTCGATAGCTGAATTGACTGCTGCAAAGGCAATTTTTAACTGTACGTCGGACCGTTTGGGGGGCCAAATCATAGTTTCAGGACCTTTGGGGGGGGGGGGGGCATGTCCCCTTGCCCCCCCCCCTGGATCCGCCCCTGGCAACAGCTGTGCCAGCAACACTGGACGGGGCAGGACAGGGTGGCGGCAAGGGCAACAGGCAGAGCAGCGCCAAGCAGGGCGGGGCAGGGTAGGACGGGACAGGTCAGGGAGGGACAGGGCAGGACAGGACGGGACAGAGGTGGGGCAGAGGCAAGACAGGGCAGGACATGATAGGATAGGGCTACCGCGAGTCAGGGCAGGACAGGGTAGGGCAAGGCAGGGCAGAGCAATCCAAGCAAGGCAGGGCACGACAGGGGGAATGGCAGGGCAGATGCGTAATATTTTAATTAAAAATATAAAATATAATTAATTCGCGCCAACCACAGACTGCCGGGGGGATACCCCCCCCCCCCCCAAGATCTCGAAAACCACACGGTGTAGCGATAAGTGGAAAATGGCGTTAGATAGCTCGAGACAAGCTCTGTCGAAAGTATACCGGTCATTTTGTTTAGGCCGGTTTATATTGAGGTCACCAGAGTTCATCAAAAGTCAAAATTCGGCTATATATGGGTGTCCTTAACAAAACCGTGTACCTATATCTGGATAACTCGCAGAGTTAGCGACACACGGACAATGTTCACACGGACAATGTTCACACGGACAATGTTCACACGGACAATGTTCACACGGACAATGTTCACACGGACAATGTTCACACGGACAATGTTCACACGGACAATGTTCACACGGACAATGTTCACACGGACAATGTCCACACGGACAATGTTCACACGGACAATGTTCACACGGACAATGTTCACACGGACAATGTTCACACGGACAATGTTCACACGGACAATGTTCACACGGACAATGTTCACACGGACAATGTTCACACGGACAATGTTCACACGGACAATGTTCACACGGACAATGTTCACACGGACAATGTTCACACGGACAATGTTCATCCGGACAATGTTTACCCGGACAATGTTCACCCGGACAATGTTCACCCGGACAATGTTCACCCGGACAATGTTCACCCGGACAATGTTCACCCGGACAATGTTCACACGGACAATGTTCACACGGACAATGTTCACACGGACAATGTTCACACGGACAATGTTCACACGGACAATGTTCACACGGACAATGTTCACACGGACAATGTTCACCCGGACAATGTTCACACGGACAATGTTCACCCGGACAATGTTCACCCGGACAATGTTCACCCGGACAATGTTCACACGGACAATGTTCACCCGGACAATGTTCACCCGGACAATGTTCACCCGGACAATGTTCACCCGGACAATGTTCACACGGACAATGTTCACACGGACAATGTTCACACGGACAATGTTCACACGGACAATGTTCACACGGACAATGTTCACACGGACAATGTTCACACGGACAATGTTCACACGGACAATGTTCACACGGACAATGTTCACACGGACAATGTTCACACGGACAATGCTCACACGGACAATGTTCACACGGACAATGTTCACACGGACAATGTTCGTAAGATAATGGCATTTGCTGTCACTGCGGTTGCATTATAATTGACCTAAAGTCAATAGTTAGGTCAGCAGAAGCAATTGAACTTCAAATATTCTAAGAAATGCTGAATTATTTGTAAGACATTACTTTTAATAGGAGCATGATAAAGAAATCGGTTTTCATAATTGCGTTTCTCTCGTCGAGGTACATCGAATGATATGTCATATCGAGTGACCTAGTTAGGTCATATAACAAACAATGATCTAACCTGAGATCAGGTCAAGGACAGGTCTAGGTCACATCAATCAAGGTTCGTGATAAGGTTTGCATCAATCGATGCGTCTCATCGAGCTAAATACAATGGTGAAACCCCCATTGCTCTACCTTGGTTTGATATGGAGTTCTTTAAAGGGCATGTTTCACCTTTCTGAAAGTTGTCAAATATACACTGGTTGTAGTCGAAAATATGAGGCAAGTGCTGTTGAAAACGATGGTGATATATTTTCTCTCGAAAAGTCACTTAACTTTATACAAATTAAGTATTTAAATTTGGGATGATTACGTCATTATTGAGCTATAGACCGCCGCTGATTGGCTGAGAAAGTGTGATTGGCTGAAAAAGTCGCTGTCAGCCAATCAGCTGCGGCACTAGCCTAGACCCTATTTTGCAAACTATAAATTGAATTGCTTAAAAACGGCTAAGTTTTGGGGAAAATGACCTCAGTATTTTCAACATTTCAAATAACTGCCAAAGATAATGGCTATCTCAGTTCAAAAGCAACACAAAGGTGAAACATTCCCTTTAAGAAAAACACGCGTGGCATGGGGTTAGGTACCTCATACCTGAGTTCGCCTTGAAGAGGTCAAAGATAGGGGTCCGGGTGGCTCAGTCGGTAGAGCGTTGGGCTTGGGACCCATGGGTTCCGGGTGGGAGTCTGGCTACTGGCAAGGTCATTCGGTTGCCCTGCTTAGGTCGGCGTGAGAGCCCCCGACTATAAATGACGACAGTGGCGTAGTCGTACAGCCGCAATACTACCAGAGTTCAAAGAACATACCTAATCATGTGATATAGGGCATTGCATTTGGCACAAGAGTGGTGATCTACTGAAAACTGGTCACATTTAGCCATTTCCCTATGGATTCATGTATTTTAATTTTTCCACATTTACTTATAGTGGGGAGCTCACGAAATCGACCTGGCCTTCGGTCACCGATATAACAAATATAGAGATAAACGCATTGTAGGGACTTTAACCTTATGAAATCTTGTGAGTTTGAAACCGTTCAGTCAATCACTGTGGCTTTGGAGTTTGGCACGACCATGCAAACTTTCAAAAACTTGCATGGAGGTGGGGTCACAACGTGACTTGGAGGCTCTGCGCGCCGCCGTTTTCAGCTATTCATGAAATCCTCAGGAGGGGGGGGGGGGGGGGGGGTGATATCTGCCCCCCGGCAGTGCGCGGGGTAAATTGATTGCTTATCAATATCTAACCGGCGCCTCCTGCATCGATTCATGTCGGGCTCCGGCTGTTTGCACGTTTCTTTCACGCGATATGACTTCGTGTATTGCGATGTTTTTGTCATTTATCTGATAATATCTGTTTTTGTTCTGACAGAAGTTTATCGCATACGCCGTTTGAAAGCAGTGAATGTGTGAATGAATGTGTGTGTATAAACTTGCATGACATATAAAGACATAGAAACAGCAAACACACCGCTGGTGGACGCGTTTCGTCTTACAAACTTGATCGGCACCGTATGATTAGACGAAATTATACACACGTGTGTATAATTTCGTCTAATCATACGGTGCCGAGGAATTCTGTAAGACGAAACGCGTCCACCAGTGGTGTGTTTGCTGTTTCTATGTCTTTTTATGTCATGATTGTCTTGACATGAATCAACTTGCATGTTTATACCAATTACGAAATAATAACGAAATAATTATACTTTATTTCAGGGTTGTATATTTTTCCTAATAAACCAACACAAACAAACAGTTCGTGAACAGATGTGTTCATGAACAAATGACGTCATCAGCTTAAAATAAATAAACAAACAACGAACAGTTCATAAACGTTCATGAACTGTTCATGAGCAACTCAAATTGATTAATAGATCACCTATTTCGTGGCAAGGAAAGCTCATTTAGAAGCGATACAGACACTTGTGTTGTGTTTTTATTATAATAAAACTGTTTAAAGTTCCTCCACAAATATGGTAGAATAAACAAACGCATCAGTGTATCAGATGTAGGCTGACTCACGTTTGTCGACAGTGACTCCGCCACATACGAATAACTGTGGGACGTCAGCGTCTTAACCCTCGCCCTACAGTTCGTGAACAGACCTCAGGGGGGCCTGACAGGCCCCCCCTGAGGTTTTTCTTGAATAACTTTTGCCACATGGGGTGCACCTTGCTGAAATTTTTGTTAGCTGAGTTTACAACAATTATACGTAGGCTGTACAAATTTAATTGAAATTAATAAAGAAGTTTTGGAGATAATAATGTTTTGATGACGTCATGTTGGTAAAAAATGAGAAATATTGGAAAAATCGTAGAAAACAGAGTTTTAAAGCAAACTGCAAACGCAATTCACCAAAAATGCAAAATGGCATTCTCTTTAAAATGGCAATCTTTGATTTTTTAAATTTTGGTTTTTTACCCCTAAAATAAATAAAAAAAATGTGGAAAAAATCCCCACAAAATCACAATTTTCGAAGATATTAGAAAAACCGGAATATATGTGAAAGAACTGAGTATGGGAAATACCCATACCAAATTTCAAAGCAATATCTTCATTTTTGACTGAGTGATGGCTTCCTAAGTGTAAGAAACTGATGACTTCATTTTTTTATAACTTTTTTTAAATTTTTTGGACAAGATACGAACAAATAATTACTTTTTTTTTGTATTTCTGAGCCAAAACTGGTCTAGGAACATGCCTTTTTATTTACATTTATCAATTTCTAATATTGAGGTTTTCTGAAGAGCAAAATCGCTGTTCTGGACGTGGTAAATCCGAGGTCATTCACTTGACCTGGAAGGTCACCCGTTGACCTGAAACCTAAAAGTCGCATACTGTTAGATTCCTCTCATGACAGGCATCATGTTGGTTCTTACCGCATTGCTCTAAGTTGCTTGTTTTGGAAGTTAACAGGGGGCTGTCAGGCCCCCCCCCCCGTAGGGCGAAGGTGAAAAAAGCTCCCGTAGGGCGAGGGTTAACCCTATTTGTAACGGGGGGATGGATTCCGCCCCCCCCTCATGCTTTTCGCAGATATCTCCAGAACGGCTGGGAGCATGCCCATGAAGTTTTGGGACTTTTCATAGAATTGAATACTGCATTTGGAGTCAAAATTTTGAGTTCTTAACCTGAACAGAGGCGGTTCCAGGGCACAGTTTTGGGTGGGTTCGGAGGCGACATTTGGCGATAATACGAAAATGCGGTATTCACGGTTTCTTCCTAATTGCCTCAAGTATGAAGGAGTTACATCGGTTTACGGTGATTGCAACAAGTGCAAATTAGTTGATGTTAATGAAATATCATACAAATTGCATGGCATAGGCGGTTTCAGGGGCTTGAAAAAGGGGGGGGGGGTCCAGGAAGTATTCAATGCTTGGCGGGAAGCCAATAGAGCGATGTAAGGGGCATTTATAGCTATCAAGATGTGAAAGATAGCTTCTTCTTCCATTATTTGCATAATTTATTACATATAGAGTTTCAGGGGCGTGTTCAGGCACATGAAAAGGGGGGTGACTGGCATGGTGATGACGATATGCCAGCGATAACGGCGCAATAGACGTTTAGCTTATAATGATATATGCACATATGAGGCCAGAAAAGGGAATAAAGTCATTTTGTGTTGCAGAGGCGCGCTCAGGAATGGAAGAAAGGGGGTCATATTATTGCAAGGAAACTAAGAGGCATAGGCGTACAATGACATAACATACTGCAGTTTTCGGATCAAACACGCACCACAGGCTACTCTACGAACGATTATAAGATAATAGGCGAGTCCAGGTATGGTAAAAAGGGGGGTAAGCAATGTTAATTGAAGTTGTAAGTGAAATAGTCACTGTTGACTAGTTAGTATCATGATAGCGGATAATATAATTATCATAAAGTCTTGCGCCGCCCCAGTTTGGATCCTGGATACGCCTATGATGAAGTACAACATGCAAAAAGGAACTATCTACGATCAGTAACATATTTATAGTGCTGGATAGCAACCTGTCTGCGGTTAATATTTGTTTCCAATTTGACCTCCCTTTTTCACTAACCTGGTACCGCCTATGGCAAATATATGATTTATAACTGTTTTTTATAATGTCACAATTACATACCACTTCATTTATTTAAAAAGAAACATAATTTTTTTTTATTACGCATTTACTTCACCCCCATATTGAGTGACCTGCACACGCCTATGATTTTTGAATTTTCAAACGTCACCGTCATATATCAATTTTCAATTCAATATCTATCGATTCTTATTAGTTGTGTTACAATCGGTCGATAAATCGGTCAGCTATGTTGGATCAAAAATACCACTAAATTTTTTAGTTTTTGCCCCCCTGTTGCCCCCCTATCCAAAATTTATATTTATTTTATGATTTAGAAATGTAGATCGTGTTGAGGGGAACCAAACACCGTTTAATTTGTGAAAATCGGACGGGTAGATCTCGAGATCTCCGGGGGGTGGGGGGGGGGGGGGGGGGCGGAATCCGCCCCCCCCCCCCCCCCTGTTACACATAGGGGTAGCCAGGAGCCTGTTACAAATAGGGTTAAAGGCGATTATTCCCATGCTACGATCAAAGGCCTATCGATTGAGTCTGAACAAAATACGGGTGCATTACCCAATCCTCCTGGTTTCGACGCTCGTGGTGATTGAGTTTCTCAATACATGCCTCCTTGAAAACTTTTATTTTGTCTCAAATAATTATTTAATTACCGAGCGGGCGCAGCGCCCGTGAGGTTTCTCGTCAACTTACTACACAAATTTGCATTTGACCCGGCCCGTAAGCATCGGCCCGTTTGCATTTGACCCGGTCTAACGTAAGCAATACGATTGGCTGCTATTTTTATGAGCCCGAAACCACATTAATAGTACTCATTTTAGTCGTTCAATACCAAAATAGTGAGCATGCTCCGAATAATTGAAGATGGGACAGCGAAATGTGAACTGAAATACTAAAAAACTAAGTAATGTATATTTGTTCATGAACAGTTCATGAACGTTCGTGAACTGTTCATGAACAGCCATTTTGTCGTGAACAGATGACCTTGATGATGACATTCGTAAACAATCAAATAAACAAACAAACACACATTGTTCATGAACTGTTCACGAACACTTATACAAACAGCAAACCCTGCTGTATTTGGTACTTTACATCTACCCACCGTAACATTCAAACTTTGCCTTACATATATGTAAGAAACGAGTATACTCGTGTCTTCTCCTAATTCCTCTCGAACGTACTGAGTTTCAATATTATACTTACATGAGCTATTATTTGCTAATTATAAATTGTCTACCATCTGAAAAAAGCGAAACATGTCTACCATCTGAAAAACGTGATACATAGTTAATTCATCGTGGGGTGCTAGTAATATAATTTGTGTCCGGTATCAAAATACAATGTGCTAAAAATATTTGAAGAACTTGCAAACAAAATATCAGCTGCTTAATAACACAAAGTAGGACGAAATGTGTTGGGTTTTAATATTGTTTGTCGCGAGGTTTATAAGCATTGTATACTTCCGTGGCACCTTTCCTAGTAGAGGATGCATGCGTACCAGTAACCAGTCAAAGGCGGATCCATGGGGGGGGGGGGGCAACTTGGCCATGCCCCCCCAAAGCCTGTTCAAGGGGGAGGGCAGACTATGCCCCCCCCCCCAGACGTGAAGTCTAATACATGCCATATTTGCGTTTTTAGAACGGTACTGGGCATCCCAAAATTGCAGCAGTCAAAATCCAGCTAGTCCCAGTCAAAACCTTGAATATTGTGCGCCGCTTCGCGGCATGACACGAGTTTTCGAATTGCTTATGCAATCTCCTTGGCGTTAATTGCTGGCCCCAGGACAAACTCCCTCCATAAAATATTAACTTTTAAAGCGGGCTACATGTTCTGCCGAGACTCGAAATAGACGACGCGAACGCAAAGACGCGGACATCGGCACCCGGAAGCTGCTCCAGCGGTGCCCAACTTGCTGGACCGAAGAGCTAATAGTGGGGACCAGGCCAGAACCATCTCCCCAAGCCATCTCCCCCAGGCTCCTCCAGATCCACAGGGACCATTTATGCGCGGAAAGGTCGGTCTGCCTCTCGCTGCTTTCAAACCATTTGCACTGTTACCAGTTGTTTGTTACAGTTCGGTACATAGGTATATGTACAGTTATTATTATCATATGTACTATTGAGCGCAGACTGCCACCGGTCATCGTGATTTACTATCCGATGCTAATGTATATTAAAAACTACCTTCATTTCAACATTTTTTTTTATCATACTGAGATGTGAAACCACGAAAAGGGGTTACCTGAGGCCTGGCTCCACTCACGGTCTGGTTCCAATATTACATTTCGTTTTCCACGGCCTAAAATAAAAAATTCGCGCCGCTTCGCGGCGTCACATCGGTGGCCATCGTTATAACGAAACCATCGTCATCGTCTTCGTTTCGTTGCAACGGTGAATTGAATGAATAACATTTTTAGCTTCTTATTCTCTATACAAGGCCCACTGCCTATCTTTCTGGGTTTTATCAGGTAAACCCGGAAAAATTCGCGCCGCTAACAAGTACCTACTATAACACGCGCGGTGGAGGGTTGGGGCACTTTGCCCCCCCCCCCCTACATGTTTTTCGTGAATATTTCGAAAATGATGCGGAGCAGGGCGGCTTTTTGTTGCGTGACATTAACGCCAATTTAATTGCGGATCGTTTGACGTAAACAAAATCAAAATCGGTCGATCAATTTTTGAGTTATATGGATTGTTAGTCCAAGATGGCGGCCAGAATCGCGGTCGGCAAATCGATATCTTCGAAACCAACAGTCGGATCGAGATGATTCAAACGCCATTCGGTAGAAAATGTCAATGTTCATCCCCGGAAACAATTTTGGACACATTGCTGGTGACCTGTGACGTCACAGAGGTCAAATTCCAAAAATTGTGACATTTTGCCAGATTTGACCTTCGTGACCTCGTTTGACCTTGAAGATATTGACCAAAGGTCAAAACAATTGTACAAAATGTAGATAATCATATCACCTACCTACTCGGTACGTTAAATCATTCTAGCTCTCATACTTTCGGATATCTTAGGGGGGAGGGGCACTAAAGTGCCCCCCCCCCCTCTCCACTGCGTGTTAGTGATATACCCCTCTCCATTGCGCGTAATAACATGCAAATCCACATTAAAAATGGATCAAAGGCTTAGATACACGCATACAAAATTGGGGTACATTTTTCGTCATTTCAGTCGACCCCCACTCAAAAAATATCGGCGACGCCCCTGGGTACAGCTGACAATTGACATCGTTTTGCTCAGTGTTAAGGGAAATGTCGGAACAATACAAACTGCAAGCTGCCATCTTTCCTTTTTCGATATCCAAAAAGGTCGAAAAGATAAAAAAAAACAAAAAAATACAAAAATATATAAATCACTAGAAATCGTGTGGTTTAAAATTAAAGTGGCCCAAATCCGGGAAAAAATCGAAATTGGGAATAGGTAAGGTCCGTTAAAAACGGCCCCCCCCCCCCCAAAAAAAAACGGCCGGCTGGATACCCCCTTGTACTCAGTCAATTTTGCCAGCCCTGGCAAAAATCCGTGGCGCCGCCCCTGACGAAGCAGAACATTAGATCTTCAGCGCGAAGGAGAACATTAGACATCCAGGGCGAAGGAGAACATTAGATCTCCAGCGTGAAGGAGAACATTATACATCCAGCGCGAAGGAGCCCTCCAGACCTCAGAGGCCCACCCGGCCGCGGGTATACCCACTGGCCGCGAAGGTTTGCCAGAAAGCCATCGTTGACACGCACAATTCTCTCTTGTTTCAGGCCCGAAACGTGTAACGTTCAAACTCGAGTCCGACTCTCCTCCGAGAGATGTCGCTAGTGGCGGGGAGACCGACACCGCCGATGGCATGCCCTCCTGGTGGCCGAGAGCCGCACCGATGCCAACCCAGACGGCCGAGACGACGGCACGACCGATGGCAAACTCGCCCGTAGTGACATCGCGGCCGCCGCCGGCAGTGGTTATTTCTCCTCCAGCTGTAACGACGCCGGCTCGAAATGACCTTGACCTGTCGCCCCAGGCACCACCGAGTTCAGGCCCCGCGGTCACCGGCGTATGGTACCCTAACGGGAACATGTCGCCACGCGTGTCGTCACCTGTCCCCGCGGGGAACGGACATCGAGACACCGTGTCACCCCCTCCACCAATCACCGCGCAGGACCGCGGGCCTCCGCCAATGGGAAGCCCCGACCGGGGCGGAGTCTACTCGCCGCCGCCAATAGGCGCCCAGATTCACGTATCTGCACCAATGGGGGCTCAGGATCGGGTTGTTAACTCGTCGAATCCACCAATCAATTCGCTCAGTCGCCAGCCGACACCATTGGTAGGCGGCGATCAAAGTAGAGTTTGGGCAGCTCCACCAATGACAGCGAACTTCCTAAGTTCATCGTCCAATCAGACTTCAGGATCTGAGCGAACCTCAAAGCAATCCTGGTGGCAAAATCAGGCGCCTTCTGAGGGCAGACCCACCGCTTCCGAGGTCCAGAGTTCCTCAGAAGGACGACCCTCGGTACCACAGACCCGGCCGCCGCCCGAGGTCCAAAGTTCCTCAGAAGGACGACCCTCGGTACCACAGACCCGGCCGCCGCCCGAGCCCGAGTACTACGACAACACCTCTCCGGAGTGGCAGGCTAGAAACGTAGCAACGTTCCAGCCTGCTGTCAGTCGGGTTCCTGTATCTGTCACCAGTGGCAGCACCGTCACTTCCCCGCCGCCGCCTACTGTGAGACCCTGGGAACGCACTCCCCCAGTGCCACCAGTGCCACCAGGGCAGAGTCGATCCGTCCCCCGGCCGCCAGTGCACAGCCCACCCCCGATCAGTGACCATCAGGTCGTCAGGGTGGTTACTCAGGCGAACCAGAGTTTCCTGCAGTCGGCAAAAGATGTCGCTAGCCTCGCACCGACCCTGCCTGCGACGACGCCCGACCCCGACTTCACACACCCGAGTGAGGAGGACTTCTGGCATCTGTCACCACGACCTGCGCGACGACAGCCTCCAACACGGGACGGTGACGACATGGGTGACGTGGGGAGTGACGTGACTGGACGTGAGGTGATGTCAGAGACGACTCAGACGGTCGTTGACCCCAGACCGCCGGTGGACAACTGCTGGAGCCGCCTGCTGGACGTGGTGACGGACGGAGGGGCCGGGACGGAGAGGGGCTCTCAGGGCTCATCGGGCCTGCACAGTCGCTACAGAGACACACTAAGAAGGAGGCCAGAGATGGAGGCGGTCTCCCCGCCACCTCATGTGCTGCAACGGGACTGGCGGCAGCAGGAGCAGCAGGAGCAGCATCGGCAGGAGCTGGATCATCAGCGGCGGCAGCAGCAGCAGCAGCAGCAGCAGCAGCAGCAGCAGCAGCAGCAGCAAGAAGAGGGACAGCGCGGCCGAGAGCACCAGCTACTCACGCAACAGAGAGACGAGGAACGTCATCGAGTGGAGCAACAACAGTTTTTGCAGAAGCAAGAGGAGGAAAGACGATTATTTGAGCATCGGCAATTGGTAGAAAAACAAGAAGAAAGACGAAGACACGAAAAACAACAGTGGCTACAAAAACAAGAAGAAGAAAGGCAGAGACAGGAGCAACAGCGAATCATGCAACAACAGGAGGAGGAAAGACAAACACAGCAGCAACAACGTTTACTGCAGGAACGAGAAGAGGAGCAACGCAGGCACGAACACCAACAACTCCTTCAGAGACAGGACGAAGAACGACGGAGGCGCGAGCATGAACAGCTCCTACATAAGCGGGAAGAAGAGGAGAGAAGGAGGAAACAGGAGGAAGAGGAGGGGAAGCGGGGACGGGAGCTTCATCAGTGGGAACAGGAAGAAGAACAACGACAGCTGGAGCTACAGGAGCAACTTCAGCGGGAGCTACGAATTCAGCACCAGCATCAGGACCAGCAGCAATGGCGGCAGACGCAGCACCAGCAGCAGGAGCGGCGGCAGTGGGAGCTCCAGCAGCAGCAGCAGCAGTTACGGCAGGAGCGGCAGCAGACGGAGCAGCAGCAGCAGCGGCTGGCGGCTGACTGGAGACGTGGCACGCCGTCACCTGGACTGGAGACTGACTGGAGACGTGACCAGAACGCGCCGTCACCTGGACTGGAGACTGACTGGAGACGTGACCAGAACGCGCCGTCACCTGGACTGGAGACTGACTGGAGACGTGACCAGAACGCGCCGTCACCTGGACTGGAGACTGACTGGAGACGTGACCAGAACGCGCCGTCACCTGGACTGGAGACTGACTGGAGACGTGACCAGAACGCGCCGTCATCCGCCGACGGGCTCCGAACAAACGTCTCCCTTCGGGAATCCAGCCGGTCGTCTGACCTGGCGCGCAGAGCAGGCCGGGTCTGGGACGAGGAGGGAGACTGGGTCCGACGGGGGCTGGACGAAACAGAGGACCTGAGCTCCCCAGCGCCGGAGAGCAACTCGAGCCAGAGCTCTGTCCCCGGCAGTGTGGCGAGTGAGGTACGGATGGTCTCCACCTCACGCTGGGATGGCACGAGCAGTCCACATGGCGTTTCGCCGAGGCAAACATCCGCTCAACGCGATGTTTATATGGAACGGCCAGGCAGCTCAATGTCCGGAAGACCTTCACTGGTCAGAAGCTCTCCTGATCCCAACAGCAGCGAACACTACAAAGCGTCCGACGCGCGGCTTCAGAACGGCCAGAAAAGAGCGTCATTCCAGCAGAGCTTCATGTCGCCGCCGCCTGGTGGCGACGCTGCCCCCGCGTCCCCGTCTAAATCTGACCCAGGCTGGACACACACAGCCGACGAGAAGGATTCCGGTCGGAGCTCACCAAGTCCACTAGACGATGAGCTGGAAATATGCCTCAAATCGGTCGAGGAAGCGATGGCTTCACTTCAGGATACGGTCAAGAAGAACAACTCGCGGCGGGAGACGGGTGCTGCCACGCCGCGGCCGCATCTGAACCGCAGCTTCGAGGTGTGGCCGCCAGGTGGCAGGGGGAGCGGCGACTGGCGTCGGCGGAGCTGCGACGGGATGGAGCTGGAGACGTACGGCCGTGCCATGAGCTGTGACGATGCGGGGGAGTGGAGCGCCGACGGCAGCTCGGCTACGAAGGTGAGGGTCACTGAGTCACTGAGCTGCCAGCTTTAATCGGACGCCTGGCTACCGCTGTCCAGCTATAGAAACAAGCTGATATGTCATGTGCTGTCTTATGTTGTGTTATGTCCTATGTTGTCTTAACCAGCGCTTTGCATTAGCCATATGCGAGCCTAGCTGCCAAGACAATGTGCTAGTGTAAATGTATAAATCAAAGCCAAAGTGTAAATACCTAAAATCACGATATATTTTCGAGAGAAATTTGCAAAGTAGTGTCATCCCGAAACATATTCATCCGCAGTGACCTTAAATATCAGAAGCTGCTTTGGATGCTTGTAGTGTGTCGATAAGGGAAACGCTCTTAACCCTCGCCAGTGCAGAGGGAGGTGAGGGGGGATGCCACCCCGTTCGTTTTTTTTTTCTCGGGAATAACTCGCGTATTTAATTTTATAATGTGGCCATTTTAAATTCGTTTTTTTCCCATGCCAGAATCGACTTCGATACATAAGTCTTCGATGGTAAAAAATTGGAGATATGTTTTTTTCTTCTCAAAATATTTTATTTATATATTTGTATTTGGAAAAATCGTGGTTTTTGGTAATAACTTTGCACGTAATTGTGCTAGAGACAATACAAACACTTTTCTTCAACTTCAAACTGTTTGCTAAAGAATAGTTTTTTACATTTGATGAGCTCTGGAGCCTAAACTATTGACCTTCGCTCAAATCTGAGGACACCTTACTGATTGCATTTTCAATAGCTTTCCATTGCTTTTTCCCGTTTGTTCCTATCGATAGTTCCTGTGATATCTGGGATTTTCTGGAGCGAAGTCCTAAAACTGGAAAATTTGACCCTTGGCGACCTCTGGTGACCTCAATATTGACTTGATAAAAAAATGACTAATAGTTTCAAAATGTAATTTGACGAGCTTTCGAACGGTGTTTTCGGTTTTTGCCTACGTTCTATAGGAGCCGAGTTAGAGGGGCACCGGCACGGCGCGGGTTTAAATGGCTGCTGACAATCTGAAATTGCTTATCCCTAGCATGTTATAATGCACTTCAATGTAAATAAATTTTGGTATCAAGTTAAAGTGCAGAAACCTTTAATGCGATTCCTACATGAAGTATCATTTGGTTTGGTTTAGTGAATTCGAATAAGGTCGTTATGGCTTGCGCGGACAGTCATAATCAAGGAAAAGGGAGTCGTCTGGGACAAAATGGAACCCCGTCTGCCGTCCACGGACTCAAATGCGAGCTTCCACGAACTTCAGTGCCCTTAAGGAAAAGCGGTCACCACTCCTGGGGGTGGCTCGGTGACCACCACATACCCGGTGGCCAGCGACCACCAGAGTCCAGGCCCGGGTTAACGTGGGCGTGGCAGAGGACGGAGGACCGGCAGTCACCAGAGCCGGGTTAACGTGGGCGTGACAGAGGACGAAGGACCGGCAGTCACCAGACCCGGGTTAACGTGGGCGTGACAGGACGGAGGACCGGCAGTCACCAGACCCGGGTTAACGTGGACGTGACAGAGGACGGAGGACAGGCAGTCACCAGGCCCGGGTTAACGTGGGCGTGAAAGAGGACGGAGGACAGGCAGTCACCAGACCCGGGTTAACGTGGGCGTGACAGAGGACGGAGGACAGGCAATCACCAGGCCCGGGTTAACGTGGGCGTGACAGAGGACGGAGGACAGGCAGTCACCAGACCCGGGTTAACGTGGGCGTGACAGAGGACGGAGGACAGGCAGTCACCAGGCCCGGGTTAACGTGGGCGTGACAGAGGACGGAGGACAGGCAGTCACCAGGCCCGGGTTAACGTGGGCGTGACAGAGGACGGAGGACCGGCAGTCACCATATCCGGGTTAACGTGGGCGTGACAGAGGACAGAGGACCGGCTGTCACCAGGCCCGGGTTAACGTGGGCGTGACAGAGGACGGAGGACCGGCAGTCACCAGACCCGGGTTAACGTGGGCGTGACAGAGGACGGAGGACCGGCAGTCACCAGGCCCGGGTTAATGTGGGCGTGACAGAGGACGGGGGACCGGCAGTCACCAGGCCCGGGTTAACGTGGGCGTGGCAGAGGACGGAGGACCGGCAGTCACCAGGCCCGGTTAACGTGGGCGTGACAGAGGACGGAGGACCGGCAGTCACCAGGCCCGGGTTAACGTGGGCGTGGCAGAGGACGGAGGACCGGCAGTCACCAGGCCCGGGTTAGCGTGGGCGTGACAGAGGACGGAGGACAGGCAGTCACCAGGCCCGGGTTAACGTGGGCGTGACAGAGGACGGAGGACAGGCAGTCACCAGGCCCGGGTTAACGTGGGCGTGACAGAGGACGGAGGACAGGCAGTCACCAGACCCGGGTTAACGTGGGCGTGACAGAGGACGGAGGACAGGCAGTCACCATATCCGGGTTAACGTG
The DNA here is from genome assembly GCA_036785665.1 of Chirona hameri. Classification (NCBI taxonomy): domain Eukaryota; kingdom Metazoa; phylum Arthropoda; class Thecostraca; order Balanomorpha; family Balanidae; genus Chirona; species Chirona hameri. Next base: position 77,336 of record JAXIVJ010000665.1, read on the forward strand.
GACGTGACAGAGGACGGAGGACCGGCAGTCACCAGACCCGGGTTAATGTGGGCGTGACAGAGGACGGAGGACCGGCTGTCGAGAGGTTAACAGATCTGATGATTGTTATGTTGAATATTTACTTCATTTATTCGCTAATCTAAATGCCTTGAGGTTTATACCTACTTGTAGTTCGTGACATCACCGTCAAAGCACCTCATTCTTCATCGCTTCACACAAATATGCAACATTAGGAAATCAATAATCATCTCAAGAGGCCCGGCGATCTAACCCTGTGTGGCGCCTTCTAGGATTGGGGTGTTCTCCAGCCGCTGCAGCACAATGCCTGCCACCTGTGGACGGCTGGACAACACAGTAGTTCTAACTGGACCCGCTTGGTGATTGGAGACTGGCTGCTTGGGTCGCCTGATAACCGAAATGTAAGCGGATCTCATTAACACAATGTATCTCTGATTAACATAACTTGCCTGTCAGCGCATCCGTGTAGCCAACCAGGGAAAGCCGAGGAATGCTGCTACCAAATATGGCAATCAATTATGTTGTCATTGTGATAGCTAAATGGACTAAAGAAATAACGTTTAATTAAAACAAAACAAAATAAGAAATTAGTTGAAGTGCTTGAATATCAGGATTTATGGTTCCAGATGCATTTGCATTTCCAATATTTTGCACGTTTTAACTCTAAAAATCCTTAAATATTTGCATATAAGTGCATTATACCATGCAAGGAAGGGATAGGCGATTTGCGATCGTCAGCAGCGCATTGGTTCAGGTTTATCTGCCGAGCTTTCTCTGGCGGGGCTACACACTTGTGGTTGTACTTTTCGAATATGCCTTTCTGTGACCTTGTGTGTCTTTTAATTACGTCGCATGCACTATTGCCGCCTGTTTAACCTCAACATGCCTCAATCGCAACATACTAACGCAGAGCGTTAACATGAGGGAATGACAACAGAATAGTATCAAATATCCATACATCCATGAAACAACATCAGAAATGAAACCATATTTGTATTGGATATATTCTTCCAAGAAGAAATGGTGCGCGATTTTTTATCGTCTGTCAGCATCGTATATTTTTACTTAATACACATTATATATTATTGCCATTACTTTAACGCATTTAAAAAAAAACATTTAAGAGATCATTATCAAAGTTTTTTAGCATGATTATTATTTCCCGGCTAGTGTTTTGTTTCTGAATTCCGTTCTTTTTAAGATTTCTGCATGCTAGGTATGTACAGTACTCCATTTAATCCTCTCTCTAGGAACCCATGCCGATCTGAAATTAGCTCTCATTTCAATAAGATTACTGTGTTCATATTGTTGTGCCAAACTTTGTACCGCACTCTTCGGATCTCCTGAAATCCTCGAAATCTACTCCACTCTCTTGCGTTGCAACTTGTCCTATTACCTGCGGGCACCAAATGTAGGTACTTACTAGTGGTGCCAGTTTCAGAAAATATTTGTCCAATGTCCGACCGATGTCCAAGACCATGGTCAGCTGTCCGTCCGAAACTGTCCGAAAATCATTGTTTGTCCGAAATTTGTCCGAAAGCAGAAGAAGTGTTTGATATGGAAATTAATTAACTGTGGCACACTTTCTTTTTTTAATAAAAAGTAACTAAGTGATTTTCGCGACAAGCCATCCTTGGGCATTGGATGTCCGAAAATGTCCAAAGAAATATGCTTATGTCCGTCCGAAAACCGAATCGGTCTTCAGACAAATTCATAATTCCGAAAATGATTGTACCGATTGGCACCATTAGTATTTACGTGCTGTCGACCTGCTGTCTGCGCCGTTGTCCGTTATGCCTGGTGCCAGTTGTCCGTTATGCCTGGTGCCAGTTGTCCGTTATGCCTGGTGCCAGTTGTCCGTTATGCCTGGTGCCAGTTGTCCGTTATGCCTGGTGCCAGTTGTCCGTTATGCCTGTTGCCAGTTTGTGTGTGTTGACCACTGTCGTGTGTCTGTGTGTCTGTGTGTCTGTGTGTGTGTGGCCAGGACGTGGTGTCGCGACAGATAGCTCTGTGGGAGGGTCAGCCGGCGGACCAGAGAGAGGGCCCCGGACGGCGGCAGGGGAGTCTGTGTGCGCCCCAGGATCGGCCCTACAGCGAGCCCCACAGAAACGACAGGCGACTCGTCCAGCAAGGTGAGATAGCCTCTGCTATGGAGGAATTGTAGCACGACGCTTGACGAGAGCTGGTTTTATTGTTTGTAGATAGGTGGGTGGCTGATGCATGTCTTGTTATATTTTCGCAATACGTGTTAAGAGTTATGTTTTTGATCTTTATACAGGAAAAAAAAACATTATTGTAAAGCATATAATTTAATCGTATATTACTAATTATAAGATGTCCGTCCTTGCGTGCGTGCGTGCGTACGTGGAAATCAAATAACGTAACGGTCATACAGAAATCGGCTAATACTCGACAACGGTTGCAGCGTGAAATGCGTGAAATTTGCCACGCAGGTCCGATGGCTGAGGTGCACCATCATATCAAAATTTCAACAAGATCTGACATACGTGTCGGCCGCTGTGTCGGCGACAACTGTGTCATTGGTTTAACATAGGAAACGGCCAAATTCACAAATCGACGAAAACGGCAAAACGCGCGTCGATCCCGGGCTGATAACTCGCAAACCTAGGGTCACAGCGATACACACGGTTCGACAGAGAGTACATTGGACTGGGGTGTCACATGTCGTTCAGAGCAAAGCTTAGTTCAAGTATTTTTGTGTTTCGAAAGTGTTAAAGAGAATGTTTCACCTTTGTATTCGTCTTGAACTGAGATAGTCATTATCTTTGGCCGTTATTGAAATGTCGAAAATTCTAAGGTCATTTTCCCCAAAACGTAGCCGTTTTTAAGCAATTTAATTTCCCATTTGCAAAATGGTGTCTAGACTAGTGCCGCCGCTGATTGGCTGACAGCCACTTTTTCAGCCAATTCCACATTGTCAGCCAATCAGCGGCGGTCTATAGCTCAATAATGACGTCATCATCCCAAATTCAAAACCTTAATTTGTATAAAGTTAAGAGACTTTTCGAGATAAAAAATATAATCATCGTTTTCAGCATCACTTACTCCATATTTTCGACTACAACCGGCGTATATTTGACAACTTTCAGAAAGGTGAAACATTCCCTTTAAGGGAAAAAATGATAATACGTTCGACGTTTTATTGTTTCCTTCAACTGTTTTAGTCACACATTTCTGTGAATATTATAGGTTGTATCAAATACCTCTACATACCTAGACATATACATACAGATACATATTTACATGGAATTATGCAGAGTGTCTGTGGTTGTTGAGTATTTTGATATGGGATGAGTGTAAGTTACAGGAAGGTACTTGATGTGTATGTTTGCTGCGTTTTCTGCAGAGTCGGAGGAGCAGAGAGATGCGGTGGGCAGTCGGATCAGCAGGATAGGCCTGGAGAGCAGGCAGAAGCACCGGCACATCACAGAACGGGTAGGTAGGCTCCTCTTCAGCCCCTCCAAACCACCCCTGGTTCCACGGTGAGAACAGCCCTGGTTCCACGGTGAGATCAGCCCTGGTTCCACGGTGAGAACAGCTCTGGTTCCACGGTGAGATCAGCTCTGGTTCCACGGTGAGATCAGCCCTGGTTCCACGGTGAGATCAGCCCTGGTTCCACGGTGAGAACAGCTCTGGTTCCACGGTGAGATCAGCTCTGGTTCCACGGTGAGATCAGCCCTGGTTCCACGGTGAGATCAGCCCTGGTTCCACGGTGAGAACAGCTCTGGTTCCAGGGTGAGGTCAGCTCTGGTTCCACGGTGAGAACAGCCCTGGTTCCACGGTGAGATCAGCCCTGGTTCCACGGTGAGAATAGCCCTGGTTCCACGGTGAGATCAACCCTGGTTCCACGGTGAGAACAGCCCTGGTTCCACGGTGAGGTCAGCTCTGGTTCCACGGTGAGATCAGCCCTGGTTCTACGGTGAGATCAGCCCTGGTTCCACGGTGAGATCAGCCCTGATTCCACGGTGAGAACAGCCCTGGTTCCACGGTGAGAACAGCCCTGGTTCCACGGAGACCGCTTTTATGCAATACGAACATGTTCCAGGGTTTGTGCCGATACATTCCCATGTGACTTTATTCAATTCCATAGTTGATTTGGCATGATTTGCGATATTTTGAAGTACGTCTGTCCTTACTTTCTTTTTGTGGATGTATAAAATATGTGGTTCAACCATGCATCAAATGGAATATTCGTTTACTTCCCCACCTATTAGATACCCACCTGTATTTAGCGCAGTTTAGGCTGATTACATGTACAGAGGTGAATCTGAACTGCGCCCTGTATATTGCCACAGATGATGCCGTCCTCTCCGAGCCCGAGTCCCTCTGGAGCCTGCGTTCAGCGCTATGACTCCTGGCGGTCCTCATCGGAGACTCGCACTCAGTCCCCATGGCAACACCAGTCCTCCAGTCCACCACAGTCGCCGCCGGAGTCGTGGCAGTCCGGCACAGGCGCAGTCCGTCAGTCGCCGGCTGGACTGAACAGCCACGTCCCGCAGCAGTCGCCCTCAGAGCAGTCGCCGTTACCATGGCAACAGAACACGCCTCAGGAGCTGCCCTGGCCAGCCGGCGTTTCCAGACAGGCTCGCCGAGCGAACACGCTCGCCGAAACGCGTGGCGGCTCCGGCTTTGGTCGTCGGCCGACGCTCAGTTCGTTCACAAGCCAGAGCGCGACGTTGCCGGCGGGTCAGCCGCGGTCGCCGGCCGCCTGGGGGGTTTCAGAGCGAGGCACGGGGCCGTCGCCGGGGTCGGCGCAAGGTTCGCCTGGTGGACCACAGACGGCAGCACCGAGCAGCCACTGGGCGGCGCCACTGTCGCCAAGTGGCTCGGTGGCGAGCGTAGACTGGAATCAGCTGTTTGAGACGAGCAGTGAACAGTCTAGGTGAGCAATGTCATGTCTCGGTGTTGGGCGGAATTCTCAGGTAATGTTTTATTGCATATTATATTTTGACGTTTCTATGCAGTTTTGAAAAACAAAACGTATTTAGCTGGCAAACAGCACAGCTGTATAATGTATATGCTGTGTAAGTGTATCTCTCCCTATATATTGGTGTATCTGTCCTGTTTCAGCAGTGTATTTCCTCACATTTCAGCTGTGTGGATGACGAGCTGGTATCTGTCCTGTTTCAGCAGTGTATTTCCTCACATTTCAGCTGTGTAGATGACGAGCTGAGCTCGGTCTCGGGAGACTGGGGTCGCCCTCTATCTCGGGAGGAGGTGGTCCGCTGGTACCAGCAACACCAGCTGCCGCGAGGGGTCGGTGTGGACGCGCTCACCGGCCGAGCTGCGTCCTGGTTCCACGGTAAGAACAGCCCTGGTTCCACGGTGAGAACAGATCTGGTTCCACGGTGAGAACAGCTCTGGTTCCACGGTGAGAACAGATCTGGTTCCACGGTGAGAATAGCCCTGGTTCCACGGTGAGAACAGCTCTGGTTCCACGGTGAGAACCGCTCTGGTTCCACGGTGAGAACAGCTCTGGTTCCACGGTGAGAACAGATCTGGTTCCACGGTGAGAACAGCTCTGGTTCCACGGTGAGAACAGATCTGGTTCCACGGTGAGAACAGATCTGGTTCCACGGTGAGAACAGATCTGGTTCCACGGTGAGAACATATCTGGTTCCACGGTGAGAACAGTCGTGGGTCAACGGTCTGAATAGCCCTGGTTCCACGGTGAGAACAGTCGTGGGTTAACGGTCTGAATAGCCCTGGTTCCACGGTGAGCATAGCCCTGGTTCCACGGTGAGAACAGATCTGGTTCCACGATGAGATCAGCCCTGGTTCCATGGTGAGAACAGGCCTAGTTCCACGGTGAGCTGGGGTCTAGCACTGATCCTGACATACTGGTTCTCAACTGATTCCCAATTTCCCATACTTATCCCAGGCTGGTCCCAGCCCGATTCCTGAATTATTCCGCTCCGATTCCTTGCATTATCATGACTAATTCCCAAATTATTCGCAAGGTCACTTCGGACTGATTTATACCATGCTTCTCTTTTTTATTGACCGATTCCTACCTAATTTTTAATCTCACTGTCTGTCAGCATTCCTCTCACCAATCCGTTATTAACTCACGCCGGGTTGAGCGTTTTTGCTATCAAACTAAGCAAACAGGACGAGTCAACTGGCACACCTTCTTTGACAAACCAACTGCGTTCTTACCCAGACTTCTCCGTTGCGCTGAATGCTGGGCTTGGTTTTGCTAGTGATGCCGACTTGATGATGTTGGTCTGTTATGTTTTGCCTGGGCCTTGAACCTGCTTAGCATCCTGTTGCTACCTGCGAGAGTGAGCTGGCAGTGACTGGGGCTTATGCTAATAGGCAGCAGTAAATGACGGTCATCAGGCAGTGGCTTTTTGACCCGGTTAGTTACAGTATTTGCCATTGTCAGTGCACAGCTCATATTGCTGCATAAATCATGTACATTATTACGAGCGAGCGCGACGCTCGCTCGTCCTTCCGTGGTGTATGGGAAAAATCTGATTATGAGCGGCCCGGCCCGGCCCGGCCCGGCCCGGCCCGGCCCGACCCGGCCCGACCCGGCCCGACCCGACCCGTGGTGACGCTTTTGAGAAGCTCATATCTCTGAAACCGCACGTCCGATTGACAAGCGGACTTATTTGCTGAGCAACCCCATCTCACCTACCCTGTTTGAGACCAGTGCCAACTCATGTGGGTGACTACCACTTTTGTATTTGTATTTGACGTTGGACCCCATCCACGCCGAAGCGGGCTATTCCGGAGCCACATACAAGCATGGACAACACGAATGATACACTCATCCTAATATAAAATGAACAGTTTCACTACAGCACATACTCCCATACAGCACATACTTCAATACTCTCACATACACATTACATCACATACACTGCAATGCTCTCACACGCACAATACGTTATATACATCAGGCTACTCTGGTTGAGGCATGTTCTGTATCGCTCTTTTGAATGCGGGCATGGCTGAGTGACGTGTCGCTAAAGGCAGCTCATTGTAATTTTGCACAACATGATATAGAAATCGGCGCTTGCCAGCCTCTGTCCTAACGCGTGGAAGGGCCAGGTCAGAGTTCTGTCGCGTAGAGCGGGAGCGGAGATCAGAATTGACATGAAGCTGGGAAGCAAGAGCCTGTGGTTCCCCGGTGTTTCGAATTTTGTGTAGTAGATTTAGGGAGTGCTGTCTGTATAGCTGCTGGGCAGTGGGCCAGCCAAGTATACAGATTTCTCGGATTTTGTGTATATCTGTGACCTAAGGTCGGGTCAATTTCGTGACCTCCCCATTATAAGTCAATGGGTAACTATTCAAATGCTTCCTATTCTGAGGATACGCATGATATCAGCCCAATTCCTTCTGGATCATGTTATTATAGGCCATTCTTGAAGACCCAGGTGCATTTTTGGCTCAGTGACCCCACGTGTTGAATCTATCGTCCGGATTTTTTTTTTCTAGTCTGATTTTTGTTGTAATGTAATTTATTATTATTGGCAATCAGGAGCTGAAACGCAACTGCTAATTTATATATAAAAAATGTAAATGTACATGCATACTGACGTGATGAATATGATGATTAAGTGAATAATACATCTCAAGTGGTTTTGACGATCAGTATTGCTTATGACATGATCGCTTAGTAAATTTTAAAATGAACGACATAGTAATGATTTGTGCCGGCATTTTGACCCCCCGAGTACTTCATGAGAAAGAGCATTTTGTCCCCGACCTTATCCATAAGGACAGCACACTTTACCACCCCTGGTGTGTTTACGTAACGATCTTTGATATAAATATCTTGTTGAGTTTTAGTTGCTTTTGTTGCATCCATAATGCCATTGATTATACATGTAGTGTAATTACGTATAAAACGTACCGTTCAGTCTGTGTGTGTGTGTGTCCCGCCGCAGGTCTGGTGAGCCGGCCTGAGTCCGTGTGTGTGTGTCTGTGACGTGTGTGTGTCCGGCAGGTCTGGTGAGCCGGCCTGAGTTCGTGTGTGTGTGTCTGTGACGTGTGTGTGTGTGTGTGTGTCCCGCAGGTCTGGTGAGCCGACCTGAGTCCGTGTGTGTGTGTCTGTGACGTGTGTGTGTGTGTCCCGGCGCAGGTCTGGTGAGCCTGCCTGAGTCCGTGTGTGTGTGTCTGTGACGTGTGTGTGTGTGTGTGTCCCGCCGCAGGCCTGGTGAGCCGGCCTGAGTCCGTGTGTGTGTGTGTGTGTGTGTGACGTGTGTGTGTGTGTGTGTGTGTGTGTGTGTGTGTGTGTGTGTGTGTGTCCCGCCGCAGGTCTGGTGAGTCGGCCTGAGTCCGTGTGTGTGTGTCTGTGACGTGTGTGTGTGTGTCCCGCAGGTCTGGTGAGCCGGCCTGAGTCCATGTGTGTGTGTGTGTCTGTGACGTGTGTGTGTGTCCCGCCGCAGGTCTGGTGAGCCGGCCTGAGTCCGTGTGTGTGTGTCTGTGACGTGTGTGTGTGTGTCCCGCAGGTCTGGTGAGCCGGCCTGAGTCCGTGTGTTTGTATCTGTGACGTGTGTGTGTGTGTGTGTCCCGCCGCAGGTCTGGTGAGCCGGCCTGAGTCCATGTGTGTGTGTGTGTGTGTGTGTGTATGTGACGTGTGTGTGTCCGGCAGGTCTGGTGAGTCGGCCTGAGTCCGTGTGTGTGTGTCTGTGACGTGTGTGTGTGTGTGTGTGTGTGTCCCGCCGCAGGTCTGGTGAGTCGGCCTGAGTCCGTGTGTGTGTGTCTGTGACGTGTGTGTGTGTGTGTGTGTGTGTGTCCCGCAGGTCTGGTGAGCCGGCCTGAGTCTGTGTGTGTGTGTGTCTGTGACGTGTGTGTGTGTCCCGCTGCAGGTCTGGTGAGCCGGCCTGAGTCCGTGTGTGTGTGTCTGTGACGTGTGTGTGTGTGCGTGTCCCGCCGCAGGTCTGGTGACCCGGCCTGAGTCCGTGTGTGTGTGTGTCTGTGACGTGTGTGTGTGTGTGTGTGTGTGTGTGTGTGTGTGTGTGTGTGTGTGTGTGTGTGTGTGTGTGTGTGTGTGTGTGTGTGTGTGTGTGTGTGTGTGTGTGTGTGTGTGTGTGTGTGTGTGTGTGTGTGTGTGTGTGTGTGTGTGTGTGTGTGTGTGTGTGTGTGTGTGTGTGTGTGTGTGTGTGTGTGTGTGTGTGTGTGTGTGTGTGTGTGTGTGTGTGTGTGTGTGTGTGTGTGTGTGTGTGTGTGTGTGTGTGTGTGTGTGTGTGTGTGTGTGTGTGTGTGTGTGTGTGTGTGTGTGTGTGTGTGTGTGTGTGTGTGTGTGTGTGTGTGTGTGTGTGTGTGTGTGTGTGTGTGTGTGTGTGTGTGCCGCAGGTCTGGTGAGCCGGCCTGAGTCCGTGTGTGTGTGTCTGTGACGTGTGTGTGTGTCCCGCCGCAGGTCTGGTGAGCCGGCCTGAGTCCGTGTGTGTGTGTGTGTGTGTGTCTGTGACGTGTGTGTGTGTGTCCCGCAGCAGGTCTGGTGAGTCGGCCTGAGTCCGTGTGTGTGTGTGTGTGTGTGTGTGTGTGTGTGTGTGTGTGTGTGTGTGTGTGTGTGTGTGTGTGTGTGTGTGTGTGTGTGTGTGTGTGTGTGTGTGTGTGTGTGTGTGTGTGTGTGTGTGTGTGTGTGTGTGTGTGTGTGTGTGTGTGTGTGTGTGTGTGTGTGTGTGTGTGTGTGTGTGTGTGTGTGTGTGTGTGTGTGTGTGTGTGTGTGTGTGTGTGTGTGTGTGTGTGTGTGTGTGTGTGTGTGTGTGTGTGTGTGTGTGTGTGTGTGTGTGTGTGTGTGTGTGTGTGTGTGTGTGTGTGTGTGTGTGTGTGTGTGTGTGTGTGTGTGTGTGTGTGTGTGTGTGTGTGTGTGTGTGTGTGTGTGTGTGTGTGTGTGTGTGTGTGTGTGTGTGTGTGTGTGTGTGTGTGTGTGTGTGTGTGTGTGTGTGTGTGTGTGTGTGTGTGTGTGTGTGTGTGTGTGTGTGTGTGTGTGTGTGTGTGTGTGTGTGTGTGTGTGTGTGTGTGTGTGTGTGTGTGTGTGTGTGTGTGTGTGTGTGTGTGTGTGTGTGTGTGTGTGTGTGTGTGTGTGTGTGTGTGTGTGTGTGTGTGTGTGTGTGTGTGTGTGTGTGTGTGTGTGTGTGTGTGTGTGTGTGTGTGTGTGTGTGTGTGTGTGTGTGTGTGTGTGTGTGTGTGTGTGTGTGTGTGTGTGTGTGTGTGTGTGTGTGTGTGTGTGTGTGTGTGTGTGTGTGTGTGTGTGTGTGTGTGTGTGTGTGTGTGTGTGTGTGTGTGTGTGTGTGTGTGTGTGTGTGTGTGTGTGTGTGTGTGTGTGTGTGTGTGTGTGTGTGTGTGTGTGTGTGTGTGTGTGTGTGTGTGTGTGTGTGTGTGTGTGTGTGTGTGTGTGTGTGTGTGTGTGTGTGTGTGTGTGTGTGTGTGTGTGTGTGTGTGTGTGTGTGTGTGTGTGTGTGTGTGTGTGTGTGTGTGTGTGTGTGTGTGTGTGTGTGTGTGTGTGTGTGTGTGTGTGTGTGTGTGTGTGTGTGTGTGTGTGTGTGTGTGTGTGTGTGTGTGTGTGTGTGTGTGTGTGTGTGTGTGTGTGTGTGTGTGTGTGTGTGTGTGTGTGTGTGTGTGTGTGTGTGTGTGTGTGTGTGTGTGTGTGTGTGTGTGTGTGTGTGTGTGTGTGTGTGTGTGTGTGTGTGTGTGTGTGTGTGTGTGTGTGTGTGTGTGTGTGTGTGTGTGTGTGTGTGTGTGTGTGTGTGTGTGTGTGTGTGTGTGTGTGTGTGTGTGTGTGTGTGTGTGTGTGTGTGTGTGTGTGTGTGTGTGTGTGTGTGTGTGTGTGTGTGTGTGTGTGTGTGTGTGTGTGTGTGTGTGTGTGTGTGTGTGTGTGTGTGTGTGTGTGTGTGTGTGTGTGTGTGTGTGTGTGTGTGTGTGTGTGTGTGTGTGTGTGTGTGTGTGTGTGTGTGTGTGTGTGTGTGTGTGTGTGTGTGTGTGTGTGTGTGTGTGTGTGTGTGTGTGTGTGTGTGTGTGTGTGTGTGTGTGTGTGTGTGTGTGTGTGTGTGTGTGTGTGTGTGTGTGTGTGTGTGTGTGTGTGTGTGTGTGTGTGTGTGTGTGTGTGTGTGTGTGTGTGTGTGTGTGTGTGTGTGTGTGTGTGTGTGTGTGTGTGTGTGTGTGTGTGTGTGTGTGTGTGTGTGTGTGTGTGTGTGTGTGTGTGTGTGTGTGTGTGTGTGTGTGTGTGTGTGTGTGTGTGTGTGTGTGTGTGTGTGTGTGTGTGTGTGTGTGTGTGTGTGTGTGTGTGTGTGTGTGTGTGTGTGTGTGTGTGTGTGTGTGTGTGTGTGTGTGTGTGTGTGTGTGTGTGTGTGTGTGTGTGTGTGTGTGTGTGTGTCCCGCCGCAGGTCTGGTGAGTCGGCCTGAGTCCGTGTGTGTTTGTGTGTCTGTGACGTGTGTGTGTGTGTGTGTGTGTGTGTGTGTGTCCCGCCGCAGGTCTGGTGAGCCGGCCTGAGTCCATGTGTGTGTGTGTGTCTGTGACGTGTGTGTGTGTCCCGCCGCAGGTCTGGTGAGCCGGCCTGAGTCCGTGTGTGTGTGTCTGTGACGTGTGTGTGTGTGTGTGTGTGTGTGTGTGTGTGTGTGCCGCAGGTCTGGTGAGCCGGCCTGAGTCCGTGTGTGTGTGTCTGTGACGTGTGTGTGTGTGTCCCGCCGCAGGTCTGGTGAGCCGGCCTGAGTCCATGTGTGTGTGTGTGTGTGTGTGTGTGTGTGTGTGTGTGTGTGTGTGTGTGTGTGTGTGTGTGTGTGTGTGTGTGTGTGTGTGTGTGTGTGTGTGTGTGTGTGTGTCTGTGACGTGTGTGTGTGTGTCCCGCCGCAGGTCTGGTGAGCCGGCCTGAGTCCGTGTGTGTGTGTCTGTGACGTGTGTCCCGCAGGTCTGGTGAGCCGGCCTGAGTCCGTGTGTGTGTGTGTCTGTGACGTGTGTGTGTGCCGCAGGTCTGGTGAGCCGGCCGGAGTCAGAACAACGTCTCCTCCCCTGCCCGCCCGGCGCCTACCTGGTCCGCTGCTCACAGCGCATCTGGGGATACACGCTCTCCTACCGCTCCCAGAAGAGGTGTAAACACTTCCTAGTGGAGGCCAGCGACGACGGCTACCGCTTCTACGGAAACCCCGACCGGCTGTTTAGAACTCTCGGTGAGGAGCGCAGGAGACATTTCTAGTGGTTCTCGATGGGTTTTCTGGGGGGTTTCTGGTGATTTTCTGGTGTTTTTTGTTTAGCTAACCTACGCAGGGATGAGTTTGGGAAACATTTTTGATGGTTTGTGTCAGCCTCTGATGGCTTCTGGTGTTTTCTAGTGATTTTATTATGGTTTCTGACGATATTCTGGTGGATGTCTGCTGGTTTTTGCTCAGAAGTTTCGGTGAGCAGTCGGTCATCTGTGTCTGAGAACTGTGTGTCCTGGGTTGTGTTGCAGATGAGCTGTTACGTCACCACACGATGCAGCCAATCACAGCACAGGGCGGCGAACTGCTGAGGTTCCCCTGCACCAACATCACGAACACGCCGGCGGCACAGCTGGTGATGTGATGAGTTATGTACTGCCATCAACACCACCAACACACCGGCGGCACAGCTGGTGATGTGATGAGTTATGTACTGCCATCAACACCACCAACACACCGGCGGCACAACTGGTGATGTGATGAGTTATGTACTGCCATCAACACCACCAATACGCCGGCGGCACAGCTGGTGATGTGATGAGTTATGTACTGCCATCAACACCACCAACACACCGGCGGCACAACTGGTGATGTGATGAGTTATGTACTGCCATCAACACCACCAATACGCCGGCGGCACAGCTGGTGATGTGATGAGTTATGTACTGCCATCAACACCACCAACACACCGGCGGCACAGCTGGTGATGTGATGAGTTATGTACTGCCATCAACACCACCAACACACCGGCGGTACAGCTGGTGATGTGATGAGTTATGTACTGCCATCAACACGCCGGCGGCACAGCTGGTGATGTGATGAGTTATGTACTGCCATCAACACACCAGAGGTACAGCTGATGATGTGATGAGTTATGTACTGCCATCAACACCACCAACACACCGGCGGTACAGCTGGTGATGTGATGAGTTATGTACTGCCATCAACACGCCGGCGGTACAGCTGGTGATGTGATGAGTTATGTACTGCCATCAACACCACCAACACACCGGCGGCACAGCTGGTGATGTGATGAGTTATGTACTGCCATCAACACCACCAACACACCGGCGGCACAGCTGGTGATGTGATGAGTTATGTACTGCCATCAACACCACCAACACACCGGCGGTACAGCTGGTGATGTGATGAGTTATGTACTGCCATCAACACCACCAACACACCGGCGGTACAGCTGGTGATGTGATGAGTTATGCAGCTGGTGATGTGATGAGTTATGTACTGCCATCAACACACCGGCGGCACAGCTGGTGATGTGATGAGTTATGTACTGCCATCAACACCACCAACACACCGGCGGTACAGCTGGTGATGTGATGTGGTTTGACACTGCACCAATATCACCAGCACGGCTGTTAAACGGTGGTGTGAGTTGAATTGTCTTTGCACCAATATCACCAATATGACTATTTCTATTAATGCCGTGGTGTTGTGTGGTGATGTGAGTTGAGTCCTCACTGCACCAATATCACCAATTTGACTCCTGCGGGTGACGTGGTGCTGTGTGACGTGGTGCTGTGTGACGTGGTGATGTGTGACGATAGTTTACTGGTTGGCTACCTCGCATTGTCACCGCCAGTTGATGGTTTGATCTGAGGTTTTACCGCATCAATGTCACCAAATATGGCTAGCTTTTTTTGGTGCCGTGAGCTGGTCTCTAGCGGCACCACTACCTTCAACGTGGCCCCCTGTAACGGGTGATCGGTCGGTCGAGGAGGTACATCACCTGTAACCCCGCCCTGATCACCTGTAACGGGTGATCGGTCGGTCGAGGAGTTACATCACCTGTAACCCCGCCCTGATCACCTGTAACGGGTGATCGGTCGGTCGAGGAGGTACATCACCTGTAACCCCGCCCTGATCACCTGTAACGGGTGATCGGTCGGTCGAGGAGGTACATCACCTGTAACCCCACCCTGATCACCTGTAACGGGTGATCGGTCGGTCGAGGAGGTACATCACCTGTAACCCCGCCCTGATTACCTGTAACGGGTGATCGGTCGGTCGAGGAGTTACATCACCTGTAACCCCGCCCTGATCACCTGTAACGGGTGATCGGTCGGTCGAGGAGGTACACCACCTGTAACCCCGCCCTGATCACCTGTAACGGGTGATCGGTCGGTCGAGGAGGTACACCACCTGTAACCCCGCCCTGATCACCTGTAACGGGTGATCGGTCGGTCGAGGAGGTACACCACCTGTAACCCCGCCCTGATCACCTGTAACGGGTGATCGGTCGGTCGAGGAGGTACACCACCTGTAACCCCGCCCTGATCACCTGTAACGGGTGATCGGTCGGTCGAGGAGGTACATCACCTGTAACCCCGCCCTGATCACCTGTAACGGGTGATCGGTCGGTCGAGGAGGTACACCACCTGTAACCCCGCCCTGATCACCTGTAACGGGTGATCGGTCGGTCGAGGAGGTACATCACCTGTAACCCCGCCCTGATCACCTGTAACGGGTGATCGGTCGGTCGAGGAGGTACACCACCTGTAACCCCGCCCTGATCACCTGTAACGGGTGATCGGTCGGTCGAGGAGGTACATCACCTGTAACCCCGCCCTGATCACCTGTAACGGGTGATCGGTCGGTCGAGGAGTTACATCACCTGTAACCCCGCCCTGATCACCTGTAACGGGTGATCGGTCGGTCGAGGAGTTACATCACCTGTAACCCCGCCCTGATCACCTGTAACGGGTGATCGGTCGGTCGAGGAGTTACATAGGAGGAGGCTACACAAGTGTTCCACGTTAGACAGCTATTGATGCTAGTTTTCTAGATTTTTTTCTTTGCTTGTTAGTGAAATAATGAGTCAAATCTTGGATCTTTTAAGATCACATTGTATGAGTTTAAGAACAACGAAGTTATAACTAATTATGTGCTTACTAGCGACTGCTTAAATACTAGCGGCTGACCATAATGTTATGCTTGGTAATACTGCTACGCTTGACGTGAGATTTGTGCCATGGTTGTGTGCAATTTTATCTAGTCTGCAATATGGACGCGTCGTTTTGTATTGCGTTGTTGGCATGTCATGTGTATTGCCTTGCTATGGTACTGGGTTTTGGAGAGGTCTATGTTGCGTTAATGAATGCTGACTGCGATGTATTTTCAATATTAATTGCTATGGTACTGTCTGCTTACCCCGTCACTAGTCTGTTTAGGAATGGATGTGGCGCGTTATGTGCTGTTTCATCGTTGTTGAAGTACCCCAGCTTATGCCGATCCCATTATTGGTTCAGACGATGCATTTATGCTTATGAAAAATGTGCTGTTTTTGGCAAGGAATGTATCCCATTTCGAAATGGCATGCTTCAAACACATAACTGTTATACCTTTTCTTGTTTCAACTATTTAGGCTTCGGTGTCTGAATTGGCCTTTGTTTTGCTGTATTTTGATCGAATAGCTAAATGTATCGGGATCATACGGCCAAGCGACGAGCACTCATGAGGTGAAGCCAGTCTGCATGCTGTCGAGTCGGTACTTAGAACGGGGTCGAGCTCAGTAAACTCCAGACATGTTGTCAACCGCGCCTCCTCTGATCGACGCGCCTTGGATCGACGAGAAATATAACCACCTGAGCCCCTCTCGAATGTTTCGGAATGACTGCAGATGAACGGATGTATTGCAGTAACACTATCGTTTTCGGGGTCGTCGTTTAGCTGCCAGGCAACAAGCGGCTGACATTTGTTGCTAGGCAACGCACGGAAAGGCTCCTCTTCAAACGTAGGTTGAATTGGAACCGGCGCTTGTAACGCTCGAGCATGCTGAGCATGCTACAATGATGTTCCGCATTGCCAGACAACGAGCCATCCATACTCCAGATCATCTCTTCTGTGACAGACGGACCGTTACTGCCGCATTACTCCCTACAGGAGCAATGCGGGGGCATCCGACCAGCCTTGAACCCTGCAGGGGTATTCAACCAGCCTTGGTCTGCAGGGCCAACTAACCCTCCTTGAACCCAGTCAGTGAACCTTCCGACCCCTCCGACTCCTCCAAACGCACGTTGTGTCCTTGATTAAAAATCCCATCATTGTACGCACTCGGTAACGGCGCGCATATTGTATGATAATATCTGCCCACTCGGCTGATCCATCCCGCCATCTATCGGCGGAAATCGGAACCACCTCGCTGGCGGACGCCGCCGGCTGGCTCCCGCGCACGCCGGGACTGCGTGGACGGACCTTGTAAGGGACGGATGGGACAGCGGTTCGGCCGCCATGTTGATTGGTATGCAGCAGCAGTGGCGAGCAGGGCCGACCACCTCCCTTCCTCCCTTGAGCAGCACCACCTCCCTTCAACCCCCCGACACGCTCTGATGCATCACCTGTGTGTGTATGTGTTCGGGATGTGTTCGGGATGGGTGTTTGGGTTACCGTTCGCGGACTGGTGATTTGTATGGTATATCGGTGCTATTCAGAAGAGTTCGTTATGGACTCGGGAATATGTTAGAGGGAGTGTTTCACCTTTGTATTGGTTTTAAACTGAGATAGCCATTATCTTTGGCTGTTATTGAAATGTCGAAAATAATCAGGTAATTTTCCCCAAAACTTAGCCGTTTTTAAGCAATTTAATTTCGCATTTGCAAAATGGGGGCACAACGTAACAGAAGAACACAATGTAACATGGCACAATGTAACGGGTTGTGCCTTCGCGTGTTACCACGCGCCCTGGAGGGAGGGAGGAGGGGGGGGGGGGGCGAAGTGCGCCCATCCTAAGGTTTTCGAGGATAGCGGAAAAACGGCGACGCGCAGCGTCGCCGTTTTTGCATACCTGTTCGGAAATCAACTACCCACATTATGTAAAATTATTGACCTCGGGTCATCTCAGGTCATGTCACCAGACCAGGTCACGTGATGACCCCACCTCCAAAATGTTTGCGGTCGTACCGCAGTCACAGTTTTAGGCCGATCGGTTTCAAACTTGCAGGATTTCATAAGGTCATAGATACCTACAATTTGTTTATCTCGGAGTTCTAATATCGGTGACCTAAAGTCGGGTCAATTTCGTGACCACCAACACTGGTTTGTCAATGACTATCGACATAATGAAGATAGATAAGTGAAAACGGTACCAATGTGTTTGTCTCGTCGAGACACGTCTCCCAATATGCAACATGACCTACCTGAGTCACCACTTGACCTTGACCTATTAGGTAAAAAGTTATTTGCGAGAAGAAAAAAAACGGTTTTGCCAAAAAATATAATTTTTGACCTTTGATGACCTCCGGAGCGTCACGGGCCCACCAACCCCCAGCCCAGCCCGGCCCAGGCCCATGAACACCAAGCTCAGGCCCGGACCAGGCCCGTTGAAATGTATAATATTGAGGCCCAGGCCCGGTCCGGCCCGTTCAGATTAAGCATATAAATATGTTCACAAAATTTGCAATCACTATCCTAGCTTATTTACTTGTATACTATAAATGTTAAATAATGAATCAACTATGCTAACCAAAAATAAACAAAAAGCCACAGCAACAGTGTGTTGCTGTAGAAGTGAACTGGTGGTTGAAATATTTTTTCAGCTCTGACCTGAGCTTCAACATTATCAGCCCAGGCCCGTCCAGAGCTCGGTGATTTCCTTAAAGTAGAGGCCCCGCCCAGGCCCAGCCCAGCCCGACCCATGGCCTATAGGGTCAGCCCAGCCCGTGAAGAACTCTGCTCTGGAGCCTCCACTATTGACCTAACCTCAAATTTAAGGGGAAATTAGCGATTGCATATTTCAAGAGATTTCGATTACTGTTTTTCGTTTGCTCCTAGCTATCATAGTTCCCGAAATATTTGGGGGTTTCTGGAGTGAAGTTCTAAATCTGGAAAATCTGACCTTTGATGACCTCTGGGCTCTGGTGACCTCAATATTGACCTGACCTAAAAACGATCGATATACTTTCGATAGAGCTTGTCTCGAGCTATCTAACACCGTGTTTCGCTTGTCGCTACGTTGCGTGGTTTTCGAGATCATGGGGGGGGGGGCTAATTCCCCCTTCCAGGGCATGTAATTATCAGAGGCCCTCCAGGGCGCGTGTTAAGAAGGATCGTGTTACCATATTCAGACATTCGGCAAAATTACGTAACGTGGTAAGCGACGTTTCAAATCAGAACAATTGTCGAATACCTGTTGTCATAACTAATATCTGATACCTGTTGTCATAACTAATATCTGATACCTGTTGTCATAACTAATATCTGATACCTGTTGTCATAACTAATATCTGATACCTGTTGTCATAACTGGATACGCTTACTGGACACGCTTTGATAAACTCCTATGGAGTTTATCAGTTTAGTTGGCGTCCAAAATGTTATTGGGTGGGGTATAACCAAATTTACGAGTGCACCACTGTATCAACACTGCACTATACCACTGTATCAACACTATTACTGCTGCAATGAAGTAAATTAAGCAATGTAGTAATGAAGTAGGCGGTATATCTAAAGCACAATGCGAAAGACCTAATCGTACAGAACTGCACGGTTTCCCCGGATATGCCTGATGTGATGCATATCAGTTCACAGTCTGACGTCACAACCTGCGCGTGTGACCCGTGTGATAGCGTTGTACATACCTTCAGTTTACCCCGGCTGCCCAGTGTCGAGTCTGTGCCACTTCCCTGCCCGCCTGGCCCCGACCTTAATTATTGCTCCTCCTCCTGCCGCCCGCTCTCGAGTGGGTCTGCTCCTCCTGCCGCCCGCCCTCGTGTGGGTCTGTCTCCGTGTCGGTGTTGTCTGCCGGTCCTAACCAGGAGGGCCCCTCTACTATGAGTGATACGGTATGGATGATACGGTATGGGTGATACGGTATGGGTGATACGGTATGGGTGATACGGTATGGGTGATACGGTATGGATGATACGGTATGGGTGATACGGTATGGGTGATACGGTATGGATGATACGGTATGGATGATACGGTATGGATGATACGGTATGGATGATACGGTATGGATGATACGGTATGGATGATACGGTATGGGTGATACGGTATGGATGATACGGTATGGGTGATACGGTATGGATGATACGGTATGGGTGATACGGTATGGGTGATACGGTATGGATGATACGGTATGGGTGATACGGTATGGATGATACGGTATGGATGATACGGTATGGATGATACGGTATGGGTGATACGGTATGGGTGATACGGTATGGATGATACGGTATGGGTGATACGGTATGGGTGACACGGTATGGGTGATACGGTATGGATGATACGGTATGGGTGATACGGTATGGGTGATACGGTATGGATGATACGGTATGGATGATACGGTATGGATGATACGGTATGGATGATACGGTATGGGTGATACGGTATGGATGATACGG
Organism: Chirona hameri; assembly: GCA_036785665.1. NCBI lineage: Eukaryota > Metazoa > Arthropoda > Thecostraca > Balanomorpha > Balanidae > Chirona > Chirona hameri. Next base: position 96,886 of record JAXIVJ010000665.1, read on the forward strand.
TATGGATGATACGGTATGGATGATACGGTATGGGTGATACGGTATGGATGAAGTGACTGGTGTAACTGGTATGACTGATGTGACTGATGTTACTGGTGTGACTGATGTGACTGATATGACTGATATGACTGATATGACTGATATGACTGATATGACTGATGTGACTGATGTGAATGGTGTGACTGATGTGACTGATGTGACTGATATGACTGATGTGACTTATATGACTGATGTGACTGATATGACTGATGTGACTGTTGTGACTGATGTGACTGATGTGACTGATGTGACTGATATGACTGGTATGTATGATGTGACTGATGTGACTGATGTGAATGGTGTGACTGATGTGACTGATGTGACTGATGTGACTGATGTTAATGATGCGACTGATGTGACTGGTGTGACTGATGTGACTGATGTGATACGGTATCACCGTGCTGCCTACGTCGCACGCGCACTCGCCACTCATGACACCACTGTGTCTAGGATGATGAGATCCATGTGAAAGGGACGGTTCGTTGGAAGGGTTCGGAGGGGTCAAACTACGGAAGATGCACCATTTGAAAGCTGAGCTCACGTGGAATCCAGCGATGTATTTTTTTCTCCAAAATCCATCTAGCGCCTTTTTGATCGACATTTTGTCCGAAATCGCGCCCCTTTTGTTGGCAATGGCACAAATGCAGACATGTCTGCTTATTCGTCATGCTCTGCACGTCAAGTTCTCATATAATTCAAAGCCATTAGATGGTTTGGTTGGTTGCACGGCTGCATCAAAGCCAAGCGCTCCCGGTGTCGACACTAAGGCGCACTTCCGCCCGCGCCTCACGCGTAGACAGAGGCGGAACTCTTCTGTTTTCGTTGGGGATGTAATTGAGTCGGCGACCGGGACGGGGCGGGGGGGGGGGGGGGCGGAGGGTAGTATAAGCGACTCGTGAACGACGAAATATGTGCAAAATTGAATATAATTTAACACCTTGGAATGAACATAGGTTGTATTAGCTCATTGCTGACGTATTTTATCAACAGCGAGGTGTGCAGACCGGTAATGCAAACACAACTGTTCAATATAACCCTAAAGGCGGGTCAGCACACCTTAAAGGCGCACACCTTATAACCCTAAAGGCGGGTCAGCACACCTTAAAGGCACACACCTTATAACCCTAAAGGCGGGTCAGCACACCTTAAAGGCGCATACCTTATAACCCTAAAGGCGGGACAGCACACCTTATAACCCTAAAGGCGGGTCAGCACACCTTAAAGGCGCACACCTTATAACCCTAAAGGCGGGTCAGCACACATTATAACCCTAAAGGCGGGTCAGCACACCTTAAAGGCACACACCTTATAACCCTAAAGGCGGGTCAGCACACCTTAAAGGCGCACACCTTACAACCTTAAAGGCGGGTCAGCACACCTTAAAGGCGCACACCTTAAAACCCTAAAGGCGGGTCAGCACACCTTAAAGGCGCACACCTTATAACCCTAAAGGCGGGTCAGCACACCTTAAAAGCGCACACCTTATAACCCTAAAGGCGGGACAGCACACCTTATAACCCTAAAGGCGGGTCAGCACACCTTAAAGGCGCACACCTTATAACCCTAAAGGCGGGTCAGCACACATTAAAGGCGCACACCTTATAACCCTAAAGGCGGGACAGCACACATTATAACCCTAAAGGCGGGGCAGCACACCTTAAAGGCGCACACCTTATAACCCTAAAGGCGGGACAGCACACCTTATAACCCTAAAGGCGGGTCAGCACACCTTAAACGCGCACACCTTATAACCCTAAAGGCGGGACAGCACACATTATAACCCTAAAGGCGGGTCAGCACACCTTAAAGGCGCACACCTTACAACCCTAAAGGCGGGTCAGCACACCTTAAAGACGGGTCAGCACACCTTAAAGGCGCACACCTTACACCCTAAAGGCGGGTCAGCACACCTTAAAGGCGCACACCTTACAACCCTAAAGGCGGGTCAGCACACCTTAAAGGTGCACACCTTATAACCCTAAAGGCGGGTCAGCACACCTTAAAGGCGCACACCTTATAACCCTAAGTGCGGGTCAGCACACCTTAAAGACGGGTCAGCACACCTTAAAGGCGCACACCTTACAACCATAAAGGCGGGTCAGCACACCTTAAAGGCGCACACCTTATAACCCTAAAGGCGGGTCAGCACACCTTAAAGGCGCACACCTTATAACCCTAAAGGCGGGTCAGCACACCTTAAAGACGGGTCAGCACACCTTAAAGGCGCACACCTTACAACCCTAAATGTGGGGCAGCACACCTTATAACCCTAAAAGCGGGGCAGCACACCTTAAAGGCGCACACCTTATAACCCTAAAAGCGGGGCAGCACACCTTAACCCGCGCACTGCAGGGGCTTTGCGCCGAACACGAACTGCAGGGGGGGGGGGGTGATTTCCGCCCCCCCTGAGATCTCGAAAACTACGCAACGTAGCGAGAGGCAGTTCAAACATTTGCTAGCTTCATACATGTTCTATCGAAAGTATTCATTTTTTTAAAGTCAGGTCAAAATTGAGGTCACCAGAGGTCATCAAAGGTCAAATTTTCCAGTTTTTCCTGTTTTAGGACATCGCTCCAGAAATTCCCATATATCTCAGAAACGATGATAGTTATAAACAAACTGAAAAAAGCAAACGCCAGCCAGTGAAATTTTTAATCGCTAAGTTGTCCTCAGATTTGACCTCAGGTCAATATTTGAGGCTCCATAGGTCAAAAAGGGGAAAAATACCTTTTTTTTTTGCTAAATCGTGTTTTGCTATTAACTTTTTACTTAATAAAGATAACGGATAACTGTTTACGCCATTGTGTTTATCTTGTCAAGGCGCTTTGAATGATATATGTGGTGACCTTGTTAAGTCAACTTAACAATTTGACCTAAGGTCAAGGTCAAGTGGTGACCCATGTAGGGCATGTTGCATATGAGAAGACGTTTCTCGACGAGACAAACACATTGATGTCTGTTTTGCTTCTCTATCTTCATTATGTCGAGAGTTATTGACAAAAAAGTGATGGTGACCTCGCATGACCTCAAATGACCCAATAGGGGTCACTGAACAAAACTTACACTTGGATCATCAAGAATATCCTATAATAACATGATGCAGAAGTAATTGGCCTAGTACCATACATATCCTTGAAATAGGAAGCATTTGTATATTTCCCCATTTACTTATTCTGGGAGGTTACGAAATTGACCTGACCTTAGGTCACCGATATCAAAATTCCGAGACATACGAATTATAAGTACTGATGCCCTCATGAAATCCTGTAAGTTTCAACCTGATCGGTGAAAAACTCTGGCTTTGGCACAACTGCGCAAACATTTTTGGTAGTGGGGTCATTTGACCTGGTCTGGTGACCTGACCTGAGATGACCCGAGCATATTTTTTTCTTCAAAGTGTGCGCAATTGATGTCCTAACAGGTGTATTAAAACCCGGCGGCGCTGCGCGCCGCCGTTTTTTCGCTATCTTTGAAAAACCTGAGGGGGGGGGGGGGGGGGGGGCGGAAATCAACCCCCCTGCAGTGCGCGGGTTAAATGCGCACACCTTATAACCCTAAAGGCCAGGCAGCACACCTTAAAGGCGCATACCTTACAACCCTAAAGGCGGGACAGCACACCTTAAAGGCGCACTCCTTACAACCCTAAATGCGGGACAGCACACCTTATAACCCTAAAGGCGGGTCAGCACACCTTAAAGGCGCACACCTTACAACCCTAAAGGCGGGTCAGCACACCTTAAAGGCGCACACCTTATAACCCTAAAAGCGGGGCAGCACACCTTAGAGGCGCACACCTTATAACCCTAAAAGCGGGGCAGCACACCTCAAAGGCCCACACCTTATAACCCTAAAGGCGGTACAGCACACCTTGAAGGCGCACACCTTATAACCCTAAAGGCGGCGGCACACCTTAAAGGCCCACACCTTATAACCCCAAAGGCGGGACAGCACACCTTAAAGGCGCACACCTTATAACCCTAAAGGCGGCAGCACACCTTAAAGGCCCACACCTTATAACCCCAAAGGCGGGACAGCACACCTTAGAGGCGCACACCTTATAACCCTAAAGGCGGCAGCACACCTTAAAGGCCCACACCTTATAACCCTAAAGGCGGGACAGCACACCTTAAAGGCGCACACCTTATAACCCTAAAGGCGGCAGCACACCTCACAGGCCCACACCTTATAACCCTAAAGGCGGGACAGCACACCTTAAAGGCGCACACCTTATAACCCTAAAGGCGGCAGCACACCTTAAAGGCCCACACCCTATAACCCTAAAAGCGGGGCAACACACTGCCCCATTCGGCGCGCGATATCACCGCGAAATTCCGCGTCTCGATGGTGTTCAGTACGGAAAAAGTTAGTCCAGATCAGCTTTTCCCGCCATTCCAACGGCGACGCGCGGCGAATGGCGCGAATGCTGCGCTGCGCCGTGTGCGGCCGCCTTAAAAGCTATACAACATCATAAGTCATTGCAAACAAGTTGGCAACATATGGTCAACAGTTGGTCAGCGCGCGACGCCGCGATCGGACGTGCGACGCGCGCTGGCCGCTCGCTGCCTTACCTGCGAGCGTGGCTACCAGCCTACCGTCCTTTCTCCGTTTGAGAGTGGAGTGAGTGAAGTGTGAGTGTGCTCTGTACAGTCGATACTTACCAGATGGGTCCCGAACTGCTGCGGACGGCCGTGAGTTGGTTGACACCGTGTTGGCTGAAACGTGAGAGTTCGGTCGGCTTCGGCCGTTCCCGCCCACCGCTTTGTTTGGGTCAGCCAGCTAAGTCAGCTGACGGGCTGACCTTGAGCGGGACCCGGCCCTGGCCCTGACCTCTGCGCGGGGTCTGTGCTCAGCTGGCCAGACAAGAGTGGCCGTTTCTTGCTCGGCTGCCCGTCGGACCCTGCTGAACCTGGCAGTACCTTCCAGTGGAGCTACACGACTCAGCGTTCTCTGGACGTCTGCGTGATGGATCGGGATCTCCTCCGCCTGCTGTTGCTCCTGATCTTCGTGCGGCTCATCGCTTCGGCGACAGTTCCGGCTGCCGTCCGGCCCCGACATGGTACCAAGGGACGGACGTTCCGCAGCTCTGGCCGTGACGTCATCGGTCGGCCTTCACCGCTGCCGCAGCTGGGCGGCCCGCCTGCGTCCGCGCAGGCGCAGGACGCGGAACTGCTGCTGCCATCTGGTGGCGGCCCGGCGCGCAACGCGCATAGTCGGGCGTGGGGCTGCCTCCGTGATTCCCGCCGAGGCCAAATTATGCTGGACCTACTGGACCGGCATAATTTGGTCTTCCTTAACGACCAATCACCCACACACGTACACCACTCAGGAGGCGAGGTGACTTACAGCGCCATTGATCTCGCCTTCGCCACACCACGCATCGCGACTCTTTTTACATTTAACGGGCAATCAGACCCTCTTTTTAGCGATCATTTCCCAATTCACTTAGAACTACAATATCTTCAGGACAGACAAATTTTTACTCCCTGCCTAGATGGAACCTTCGCAAAGCCGACTGGTCCTCCTTTCAAAAACACATTGACACTAGTCACCCCGCAGACTCCCAGACCGACATTAACACTTTTGTAAACACTATTCTCACATCAGCTCACCAACACATTCCACGCACACGCACACGCACACACAACACCACCCGAGGCAGCGTACTGCCCCGTGGTGGAACACAGAATGCCAGAGAGCTGTTGCCCTCCGGAAAAGAGCATTTCGGAAATTCCAAGCTTGTATAACTGCAGAAAACGAACACGAAGTACGGAAAACTCGCTCTTTGGCTAAAACAATCATTGACAAAGCAAAAAAAGAATCTTGGCAGGAATTCTCATCTACCTTTAATCGATTTACCTCCCTCTCAAAAATTTGGACATTAATTAAATCATTCTCAAATAAAAGACCACCGTCATACAAAATCACACAACATATCTTACACACTTCCCCTAGAGGTGGCAACACAATTTGCACAACACTACGCTAACATATCATCAACACAACAATGTACACCAACTTTTACTAACCAACTTAACGATCAATTTCAATCTATTAGCTTCGACTCTAATAACGTAGAAATCTATAACTCTCCTTTTACCAACTCAGAGTTAACATACGCTAAAACTTCCGTAGGACCAGATCAAATTGACTACTCTTTCTTTAAAAACTTGACAGAGACTGGTCTCACCAATTTACTAACAGCCTTCAATACCATGTGGTTTGATGGCACTTTCCCTGAATCTTGGCATAATAGTACGCTAATTCCTATACTTAAACCTCGCAAACCTAAATCTTCTCCCGCTAGGTATCGCCCTATTTCTCTAACTAGTTGTGCATGTAAACTATTCGAACGCATGGTTAATGGACGCATCAGGACATACATTGAATCAAATAATTTACTTACTCCACACCAAAGTGGTTTTCGACCTGGTCGCTCCACTGCGGACAATTTAGTTGGTATTATCGACTCTGTCCAGCGCGGCTTTCGAGAGAGAGAGAGAGGTCACAGTTGCCCTCTTCCTTGATTTGAGAGCTGCGTTTGACAGAGTCAATAAGACTGCACTTCTAGTAAAGGTCCATAAGGCCGGAATACGAGGTCGACTCGCCAAATTTATCCAAAACTTTTTAGAAAATAGAACTTTTAATGTAAGGTGCGGCAACACATATTCTCCAAATCAAAATCAGGACCACGGTGTCCCACAGGGATCGGTCCTCTCCCCGACCCTATTTTTAATTATGATTAACGACATTTTCAGTAATATTAACAAGATCGACAAAGGTCTCAAATTTTCAATATACGCTGATGACCTGGCGGTGTGGTTCTCGCACCCGAGTGTCGATCAAGCCAGCAAAATGTTACAACTAGTACTCATTGATATAAAGGTATGGTGCGACCAATGGGGTCTGGAAATTTCTCCAAGTAAATCTGCATCTCTAATTTTTTCAAAGAAACCCGCATATGTGGAACCCTACATTCCATTAAAATATAACAATCAAATTATCCCTTTTGTCAAATCATTCAAGTATCTGGGAATAACGCTAGACACACGTCTCTCGTTCATCCCACACTTCAATGATTTAGTGCAGAGATGTACGAGACGAATTCATATTATGAAGTCATTGACTGGTCGAGAGTGGGGCGCAGATCGTGCCACTCTTCTCCAAATATATACTTCCCTGATACGCCCAGTACTGGACTATAACGCATTCTTATTTGATGACATATGTTCCAAACAAATTAAAAAATTGCAAACTGTCCAAAACGCTGCCTTGCGGATCGTGACTGGAGCCTGCCGCACCACCAACACCACAAACTTACACATCGACACAAACATTCCCACACTCTGCCGCCGACGCAAATACACACTACTTAGATTCTACACCAGAGCAAGTTCACACCCCACACGCCCAACATTCCACATCTTAAATCACCCCGCACCCACAAGACGACAAACACTACTACACAAACGACACCCACTCATCAGTCACAGAATCAGACAAACACTCGCACTATTCAACATTCCACACATCAACACAATGCCAACGCCACCACTCACACCTCACTGGCTCGACACAACACCAGACACACACCGCCTCTTCACACACAACAAAAACACAGTCACGGCGGCAGAGACACACACACTCTTCAACGAACACAAAGCACAACACAACACATACACATACATATACACAGACGGCTCTCGAAGCGACGGCCGAACTGGTGGTGCATACTTCACAAACACAGCTAGAAACAACTTTAGACTTCCGGACATAAATAGCGTATACACAGCGGAATTGTCATCCATTTTATTAGCATTAATATATGTCAGAAAATAAAACTTAAGGAAGTAGTCATTTGCACAGACTCGTCCGCCTCGCTCACGGCCATTTCCTCGATTAGTGACTGTAGAAACCCGATAGTATTTAAAATCAGACAACTAATCAAGTATTTAAACAGTAAAAACAATAGTATTAAATTCCTCTGGATCCCAGGACACGCCGGTATCCCGGGAAACGAGGAAACCGACAGACTTGCGAAATTGAGCCTAGAATTACCTTCAGTAAACCAACTTCCAAGCCCAGTATCAGACGTGTTAAATTATATTAATTCTCAACTTAGCATATTGCGCCAGAGCGAGTGGGACGCCGCTCCGCATTTTCATCTTTATCCAATCAAGCCAAAAGTCCAACATTTTATATCTAGTCACCAGAATTGTAGAGAGAGGGAGGTAATATTGGCGCGCCTCCGTCTCGGTCATACAAAAATTACTCATTATTATATTATGGAGAATCTCCCGCCACCAAATTGCCAACATTGCCCAGGTTATCCGCGCTACACAATCAAGCACTTACTTATTACTTGCCCAGTACACAACGATAAATGACAGAACATTATTAATTACAAACAACAAAATCGCATCACATTAAATCTTCAAACACTGTTAGGTGATAGTTATCCTGAATTGATAGGTCTCCTCTTAGATTATCTCTACCAAACACGTTTAGCTAATCAAATATAACAGGGGGTTTTGGCCTTGCGCATTTTTGGCCCACCGCGCAGGTTTTTTCCCCTTTGCCTTACTTAGACGCTGTTTTTTTATTATTCAGGACTTTTCGCCCAGCTAAATACACCCCACAACCAGGTCTCGCCGAGGCGCCGGAGCCAGGGAGTCTGGCAACAGTCTCCCGTTGTTGCAATGACGGCACCCCCACGGCTCCATCAACACTGACACTGTACAAGTGTATTGTAATACAAATATGTATGCATGCGTGTCTCGTGTTTTACTTATTTTTGACCTTGAACGAAATACTTAACGTAATGCTAGATATTATATTTGACCTTGAACGAAATACTTAACGTAATGTTAGATATTATATTTACTTTGAACAATACATTTTCCGGGTTCACATAAACCGATTAACGTAACTCTTTGCCTGGCAAATTGCCAGAAGTAATTTCCCAAACCCGGGAAATGGCTATAGGCCGGTCCGGGTAAAAAAAAAGCAAAAAAAAGAAGCAAGAGGACTCGGCGCGGCGGACGCGGTCGAGCGCGCGGACGGAGAGCGGGACGGCGACACCGGCGTGGGGAGCGTCAACAGGGGGCACCGGGGGGATGTGGGAGTATGTGTTTTTCCGCTTTAAACAGCAGATCGCTGAAACCCAAAATACTGTCGCTGCGGCACGACCTTAACTTGTATAGCTGTGATGTCTGTGTTCTTTCTGAAACTTGGCTAAAACCTGAAACACCCTCACGGTACATTAACTTCCCTAGTTACACTTTGACCCGCGCGGACCGACCTGATGGTAGAGGCTATGGGAGAGTTGCTGTTCTTAGTAGGTCGGATTTTAAAGTTAGGAGGCTCCAGTCAGTATGTGCTTCTGATCAATGTAAATTAGAAACTTTATGGCTTTCAGTGACCAGTTTGCGTAGGCGCCGTTTCAACGTGTGTGCTGTGTATAGGCCCCCACATCACAGCTCTGCTCAGATTGCTATCGATTTAGAATGTCTGGAGATCCAAGTGCAGCGTGTCTTACTCCTATCATCACTGGCGACATTAATTGTAATCTTCTAGGAACGCAGACCCTTGTAGAGTCAGACTTTTAAAGTTTTTAGACAACTTATCCCTGTTCCAACATGTACGCGCCCCCACTTTTAGGTCTGGGTCACTGTAAGATGTTTTGATCACGAACGGGGCTAATTTTACAACTGATGCTCAAGTACATCAATGCGCCTATAGTGATCATTCTTTTATTGTTGCCCACCTTGATATCCCTAAAGCACGTGCGAAGCCGATATTCATATACTCTTAGACGTCTACATATGATGAATGTGTTAGATTTTCAATTTTCGCTGTGCCGTACTGACTGGAGCCCAGTGTTCTCGCGCGCGGGAGTTGCCGATCAGTGGACTGCCTTCTCCGATCTGTTTCTGTCTATTCTTGACTTTCATGCCCCTTCACAGCGCATCAAGCTGTACAACCCTTCGGCACCCCCTGTCTCGGACGCCACCTTGCGGCTGATGGCTCGGCGCCGCGGACTTCTTGCCCGCAGTAGTAGGACCCCGGCCTTCATCGCTCTCGATGAGAAAGTAAAATCAGACATCCGGTATGATGTAAGACGAGATATTTCCAGGCGGGTGAGCGAGCAGGGTCCTACCACAATTTTTAGGAACATTCGCCAAATTATAGAGGGCAAGAAGTCTACAGAGAGCTGCGCCTGAGGCCACACCCGACGAGCTAAACAAGTACTTCGTCGGGGTGGGGCATCGTGTCGCGGGTGAGGTTCGGGACAGGGTGGAGCCCCTTCAGCTTCCCTGTAGACTCCCGAGGGTTGGCGCTTGCGCTTTCTTTCTGGAGCCTGTTTCCCTCGACTTGCTTCATTCTACCCTCTTTTCTATGACAAATTCTGGAGCCTGTGGTTCTGACGGCATCTGCATCCGGGTTTTGAAACTTTGTTTTGACATCATCGGCCATGTCTTCCTTCATATCATCAACACCTGTCTCACAACCTGTGAATTTCCCGCGTCCTGGAAACACGCTATCGTACATCCTATTTACAAATCCGGGAGCCTCTCCGAAACTTCAAATTTCCGTCCCATCTCCATCGTCCCCGCCTTCCCAAAGCTAGTAGAGAAAGTTGTGCAGCGGCAACTGTACACTTATATGTCTAACAACCATCTTTTTTCCTCTTCACAGTACGGTTTTCGCTCAAATCACTCCACCGAAACCGCGCTTCTTACCGTATCCGATAATATCCTTTCCGCCACCGACCGCCAGGACATCACCCTCCTCTGTCTCATTGATCTGTCAAAATGCTTTGACGTGATCGACCACGCAAAGCTCCTTTCCAAACTGCAAACCTATTCTATCGATCCTACCTGGTTTTCCTCTTACCTCACTGGCCACACTCAATCTGTTTGTACAGCTGACGGGCGTGGAAACCGTCACCTTTCCCGATCCCTACCCAATCCTATCGGTGTCTTCCAAGGATCCTCACTTGGCCCGCTCCTATTCCAGATTTTCGCCAACGATCTTTCCCTGTTCGCACCACAGGCGCACGTGGTGCAGTACGCTGACGATACCCAAATTCTGGTCTTAGGCAAAAAAGGATCTCTCCCTCAGCTCATTGCTACCATGGAACAGGCTTTATCATCTCTGGATGCCTGGTTCCATTACCATGGTTTGAAAGTAAATACCGGGAAAACAGAACTCATGGTCTGTGGTTCCCGTCAAAATTGTCGCGGCATGGCCCCGACCACTATTCGGTTCCGCGAGGACATAGTGCGTGAGAGCCCCACGGTGAGGAACCCTGGCGTACTGTTCGACAAGAACCTCTCGTGGGACTCACACGTATCTGCCCTCGTCAAAACATGTAACGGCATCCTCATCGGCCTGACCCACGTGCGTCATCAGATCCCTTCGTCACTTCTTCCTATCATAGTCGACGCCCTTGTCATCTCGTATGTCCGATACTGTTTAACAGTGTTCGGCAACGGCTTAGAGAAAAACATGCAGCGCCTCCAAAAGATCCTCAATTTTGGCTTGCGCGCTGTCTCTGGCCGGCGTAAATTTGATCACATATCGGACGTGCGAGATGAACTGGGCTGGCTAACCGCCCGGCAGCTGTACGAACTTCAATCCCTCAATCTTCTTCACAAAATTCGCACCACCGGGGAACCACAGGCTCTCGCTTCCCGGCTTTCGATAAACTCTGAGTTTCGATCAAGAAGCACACGCCAGGACGCTGATTTGGCCCTCCCGCGCGTGAGAACCGAAGCCGGCAAGAGACGCTTTTTATACAGTGTAGCGCAGCGCTACAACGCGTTGCCGCGGGACCTGCGTGAGGCGTCTTTACCATCTTTTAAACGTCAGCTCGGTGATCTTCTACATGGTGTATGATGGGTGTCGTGTATGTTTATGTCGGTCGCTGTGTGAATGTGTGTATGATCATGGAGTGTATTTTAGTTTCTAGGATGCATGTTGCTAAGTGTCGTTTTTAACATGTCTCTACATTTTAACCATGACGCGACACTCAGAATAGCCGTTTTATGCATCGGAGTGTTTTTACTGTCAATACATATATATCATTAACCCACGAGTCACTGGGGAGGGTTTTTTTTACCCCCCCTTAGGAATATTAGGAATATCTCAACAACTAATGCAGATATCGACACCAACCTTACAGTACCTTTCCGGGCATCATTTTTACACCTTTTGTGCAAAAATAAAGCAATTTCTGCAGAAATTGTTTGAGATATAGTGAATTAAGTAACGTCACTAAACACGATTTTGACACAAAAATCAGCTAAACTTTGCCAGGTCGTACAAATGCCACATTTGAAGCAAAATGCAGTCTAAAAACTCTAAAAAGTAGACAAATAGCAAGGGCTACAAACCAGCTATCTCGAAATGTCTAAATTTTGTTTTTTTACCCCAAAAATTTCATTTTTTTTGTTTAAATGCCCACAAAATCTTTTTTTTTCTCAAAGATATTAAAAAAACGGAATATATGTCAGATAACGACATATGGGAAACTACCATACCAAATTTCAAAATGATATCATCTTTTTTGACTGACATAGCATATGACGTATGGCTAAATAAATCATGACGTTATATTTTGAAATTGCGTTTTTTTTTGCTTTTATTGACCAGATACAGACAAATAAATGTCAGCACTGTATTTTTATATAAAACTGATAGAGAAACATGTTTTTTTTTATTTAGATTTATCAATTAAAAATTTTGACCTTCAGTGACCCGAACTTGACCTGAACTTGACACTAACCTAACGTAAATGAAGTCAGGTGGTAAAATGACTATCACTATCGAATTATACGCGTAAAAACATTCAGAAAACATGTGCTGCATGACTTTCGTAGACATTTTGTGTGTAGTGACCTTTTGTGACCTGACCTTGACCTTGATCTTTTCCAACAATCTCAATTTAGCTCATGTGGGATATGTATCGTAGCTTTGACAGCACTTTGGGTGATTATAGGCGCAATCGAAGGCCATGGATGGCAAATACTGTCCATAAACTCAAATATCTCGATTGTGACGTTTGACTTGACCGTGACCTGACATGTAACCTTAATTTGAAATTTGTAAGTGTGCGTTAAGTTTATATCATTGATCGCTTTCGAATGCCGCCTGGCGCGTCCCACTGCGATCATTGGTTCTGAAGATACCAGGGGGGCTACCCCCCTCCCCCCAGTGAGTCGTGTTACAGAATATGCCCCAGTGAGTCGTGTTACAGAATATGCCCCAGTGAGTCGTGTTACAGAATATGCCCCAGTGACTGCCGAGTTAAATCAAGAGCCTAGTGGATCTTTAAAAAAATGGTATCTCGATTTCGCTGAAAATTGGTACACAGGCCAATTTTCAGCGAAATCGAGATACCCCGGCGGACCTTCGTATGTATGTATGACCGACGTCCATGATAATAGCAGCGTATTCTATACGGATTCATGTACGGATTCGCGTACCTTTTAATTTCCTTCAAACTCACACCAATTGTATACCTTATGATGAGACGATCACACGGGTAAAATATTTTCGAGGTAACGGAAACGGTTTGGCCGCAAGAACACTGGAAACAACCGACAGAGTACATGAAACAAAAATCCGGATGGAGGGCGTACCTTTCAATTTCCTTCAAACTCACAGCAATTGTACCTTATGATCAGACGATCAAACGGGTAAAATATTTCCGAGGTAACGTAAACGGTTTGACCCCTAGAGCACTGGAAACGGAAATCCGGATTGAGGGCGTACCTTTCAATTTCCGATGGTCTCACCATAATGTACAATTGGTGTGAGTTTGAAGGAAATTGAAAGGTACCGGAAAGGTACCTCAAACCGGATTTTTTTCCCAGTGCTCTGTCGGTTGTTTCCAGTGCTCTGGCGGCCAAACCGTTTCCGTTACCTCGGAAATATTTTACCCGTGTGATCGTCTCATCATAAGGTACAATTGGTATGAGTTTGTAGGAAATTGAAAGGTACGCGAATCCGTATATTAATCCGTATAGAATACGTTGCTATTATCATGGACGTTGTATGACCGTCCGTATTTTGTAAGATACGAAAAATCCCAGACCAAAACATTGGATTCGTGATCAGCGTATCGGATATGGTCTGTGTACCAACTTTCAGCGAAATCGAGATACCCGGTGACCTTCGTATGTATGTATGACTGTTCGTATTTCGTAAGATACGAAATATCCCAGACCAAAAACATTGGATTCGTGATCAGCGTATCGGATATGGTCTGTGTACCAATTTTCAGCGAAAGCGAGATAACTCAAATATCAAACTGCAGTGTGTTATAAATCTGCTGCTAGTTTGATGGTGGTTCCAAACCACACGATAATCACTTGATGATTGTCTCATCTGCGCCAAACTTATATTTCACTATATCTTTCATTGGAAAAAAATGATATGAAACGTGTTTTGAGGTGGTGTATAGTAGAGTTCTACACGGCTGTACTTTTCCTTGGCCTACCCGCCCCACAGCCGTGGCACCACAGTCGCAGCCGCCCACAGCTGTGGCCAAATGTGAGCAGCCGGCCGCCAGCCGGCCGCCAGCCGGCCGAGCATTTTTTTCTTCTTCAAAAACAATAATTATGCTAATTTTCAGTTAAAATGGTGTAGAAAATAAGCTGTTAAGTGTATCCAATTAATAGCCTGGGTAGATCTACCTGTGTCTCGTGTTTATCTGCAGGTACTTACAGGTAAAATAGCCATATTTGGTTAACAAGCCAGTAAAGTAGAAGTCATAACCAGAAAGGTACATTAAAAAGTTGAGAACTAGAAGTGGCCAAGAAGCACAACCCCATAATATTATGAAATTCACAGACTTTTCTTCATTTGGATCATTCCATTTGTCAATTGCCACCGTTTCACATTTTAATTTGACTCAGAGGTCAGAGGACAGTGCAGTGAGGACAGTGAGTGGACACTGCAGAGACTAATTCAAACAGCGGGCCTGGCTTCGTTAGCCAATCTTTCTCACCAGGTTGCGTGACTCGCAGATGCAGCAAAGGTGTTAAGGTAGTAAAGTTATGCACATGCCACATATCTAGGAAAAGTCTACAAAATGAGGGCAACTAACAAATACAAACACCGTCAAACCCATATAAGAAGGTAGAGTCATCCGGCGATTTTACCGAATCTGACTCAGGGCTGGTGCCATCATCTGGACGCAGCCACTATACAGATCAATAATAACTCGCAATTTCTGAAAGACTATATCGATAATTCTACCCAGCCGCTTTACATAGAACATGCTTTGAAAGAAATACCGATTCAAGGTCTCTAACTAATCTAAATAGCGTTATGCTCCTAGGTCAGCGAAGGGTCTTAACAATTTTGACAGCGAAGGGGCTTAACAATTTTGACAACGAAGGGGCTTAACAATTTTGACAGCGAAGGGGCTTAACAATTTTGACAGCGAAGGGTCTTAACAATTTTGACAGCGAAGGGTCTTAACAATTTTGACAGCGAAGGGGCTTAACAATTTTGACAGCGAAGGGGCTTAACAATTTTGACAGCGAAGGGGCTTAACACAAATATTACTCCTTAGATAATGTTAAAAGGCCATTTTCAAACCGCGCCACAAATGTCGATGCACCAAAATCTTGGGAATCGATGACGTCACGTATTTAAGAAGAACCACGTATGTCACGCTTTCGAGCAATTCTCATACGTGGTTCTTCCTTGGCACGGTATTCCTAGCCAATTAAAGGGAGTGTGCCTACTCACATCGCTTAGTTGGAGTTATTGACACTGGTCTATAGAACACAATTTTCTGAATTGAACCATTACTTCATTTCTCCAGATTCACCCTAGTTGCTGAGATATTCAAAGACTCCAGGAATTTGCTTGGGAGCAAAAAGTTATCGGGTAGACTCCAGATGGCTTCCCACTACTAAAAGCACTGCAACTATCGATCATACCGCTAGCATATCGTTATCACCGGCCAATAGCAATTCGAACAAACAGCTCGTGCGCGCTGATAGCAGCTGCCGAACAACAGAACCTGGCGGTCATCATGCTTTTCGACGGTTTGTTTACATTGAACCAGACTGGTTATTAATTTGTATGCGATGTTCGGGCTCGCACTTACGAGCTGGAGTTTTCGCAGCAATTGGCCGCCAGGGACCGCTAGTGAGCCATGGTGTTTACCCTGGCTCACTAGCGGTCCCTGGCGGCCTGAAGCTGCTAAAACTCCAGCTTTTAGTGCGAGCTATCTCGGTCGTATCTTTGGTAGTTGTGTTATCGTGGTTTTAGTTTGGTAATTGGTATTGTCCTTCCAGTTTAACTTGACAATCCTGGCTGATGCGTTGACAAATCTTCAAACGAACGATAACGGTCATTTATGGAAATGCCGAATCAGTGTTGCGTCCGTGGTAGTAGATCAAGGCAATAGATAAGATACCAGAAATGTACTTATAAACAATGTCGCTGCTGTATAAACAAAAATCGTGCATATGACTACGAAGAAGCATCTCGATCGCTGCACCGCCCACCGGTACGTGTTGACATACGGTTTTTACTGATAGTAGTTTGAATAAAAATAATTATTGAACACCAAAGCCTTTTGGCTATTATAATGTATTTTAAGTATTAGGTCAAGGTAAGTCGGTATTCTTCATTGGCATAGGCCGTCTTCAGGTTATTCAGTAACCTGATTCGAATTCTTAACACAATAAATATGAAAAATCAATTGTTCATAATTTACAAATGTTTGGTAGGTATTTTTAAGTCTATTTTCCAATTAATCAGTAACATTAACATGAGCAATAGACAGAACTGCAACTAATCAGATTTGTAACCTGAAAATAGACTATGATTGAAACTCTGGTATTAGTTCAGTTGCATGTTGCTGAGTTGCAAAGATAAAAAGGTTTAACACACATTCAATGATAAAGTGAAATAATGTGTTATCTTTGCATCCCTCTGAGATAATCATTGTATCAAGTACTGAACCAGACTGAACCAACCTCTACTTAAAAAAATATGGAATTATTCATGTCTGCCTTGTGGAAGATAAAAAATATTTCTGTGTTCCTGAAAAACCTCGCTCCTTCATTGCTCGTTTTTTCAGTCGCACGCTTGGAAAATATATTATTATCTTCCACTCGGAGCTATGAAGAATCCTCTATATTGTCTGTCTACAAGATGGGGTGGGGTCCAGGGAGCGATGCCCACTCAGTGGGTTCCACAGCACAGCGAGCGAATGCGAGCGGAGCGTTCTAAACATGGGTCCCTATGACCGTAATTGCTGTAAATATTAGGTCAGGTTTGATTATGTATAGTTTTTGGTGACATAGTTTTGGTATTACTGGTACGCTTTTCTGTCTGTCGTAATAATAATCTCTTTCTTTGTTATGGACCTCAAGAACACCATTAACTGAGGAGGTGAATTACTGAACTAAAATCTGAAACTGAACAGAAACTTGTCCCTTATGTCATTAGTGTAATTATGTCATTGTCATGTTGTGTTATATCATTAGTGTAACGCTTCAGTTTTATAATTAGTTTTGCCTCAACGCTCATCTTCAAAAGAGAGCTATTAGATATTATAATTGTTTTGTAATAGTTATTTTTGATAGATCACTAAATAAATATATTGAATTATTTTTGACTTTTGAAGACAAAAAAACCTCGCTCCTCCATGATTATGGGTTTCATGCTCAGTCCAGACTGGTTACTGATTTAACTTTTTTGGCACAATTCAATCACAATTCATTTTGGAACCTGAATGATTAAATCAATGTTCAATTCATGAAACAATTTGTTTGTGAATTGATTAAATCAATGCATCAAATAAAATGTGCATTTATATATGTTCTATATTTCAGGGTGCCAGGGCAGACAGCCAGCTGTTGGCTGCCTCGATGGCAGCATGCAGATTGAAGGAGGCAATGCGTGTGTGCTTCAGGCACTTTGCGGCTCATGATTATGAGTCAGGCTCACATGTTAAGTTGAAAAAGTCTGCCATCCCATCACTGGTACGTGTTGATCCTTACCGCTTGTGTATTCAAGTAGGTGCTTAACTTTGATAAACTTTGCCTTGTGAAGGAATACACATTTTGGAGCATCAATTTCTTTGAAAATCATTGTAACGGCTTACCATTTGGGCCAAATTTAGTTTACACTTTATTTATTAGCATCAGGGGCGGATCCAGGGGGCAATGGGACACATGCCCCACAAAACGTCTGAGGAGGGCCCCCTCTGTGGACGGTTGGGCCTGGGTCCATCCGTGTCTGAGGAACTGAGGGCCCTTTCCAAGCCCGGGGCACAGCCATGACTGAGAACGCCCTTTCCAGACCTTTGATGGCCCAACACTGGTCTGAAAGGGTCCTCGCTGGGCCTGAGAGGGCATTTACCAAGCTTAGAGGCCTTACGACAGTCCAAGGGGCCCTTACCAGGCTAAGGGAGCACAAAGCTGGTTTGAGAGAGTCCTTCCCAGGTCTGCACATGCTGGTGGTCCTCTCAGGCCAGCATAGGGCGCTCTCAAGTCTTGCAAGGGCCCTACAAGACTGGCATAGGCCCTCCCAGGCTTGCCAAGGGCCTTCTGATACCTGAATACACACTTGGACCGACTGCATGCCCTTTCAGACTGGCAAAAATGCTTGGGAGCCCCTTGCAGCTTGTGGGCCCTTTGACGTCTGATGTGCCACCGCCCCCCCCCCCCCCCCCCCCCACCCCCATTTTCTTTCCTGGATCCGCCGCTGACTAGCATGAGAGGTTTGCCAGTGTTGTATGCAAGTGTGTTGGTGAGAAGTACAAGAAGAAGTGAAATCAAAAATATGTCTGTGTAATTTTGCTTCAGTATTACTGCTTACAAATGCATATTTCTCAAGCATTTCAAAGTACACTACTGGTACATACTGGGTTCCAGTGGTATTTTGTCCAAGCATAGCACGACTTAATATTTCCTGATACTGTTTATGTCTGTTCATGTGATTTGAATTACACTATAACATAATGAATAATCGAGAAAATTGTAAAATACATCATTCAGTATCTAATGGCATTATATCATTTCCATTTCCACATTTCATGACCTGAGTGACATTGCCTTTCCAGCACCTTCCTGACATGGCTCCGGAGCCTGCAGACGGTCCATCAGCTCTGGTAACTAGTGTCAGCAGTGAAGCTCGGCTGAAAAGGAGCGGCACACACGTGCTGGGTGTCACGGGACAGCTGCAGTTGTTGGGCGCGCGCGACCGGCCGGCGCGGCTGAATAGGAGCGACCTGATCTCTGTCTGTGTGTGTGGCCTGCAGGAAGACGGGGGGGGGGGGGGGGCTGGGGCTGGGCTGCCTCCAGATGGATGAGCAGGATTTTGACAGCTCATTGAGTGTGAGGTAGGGGGAGGGGGGCAAACACCTAGCTGCCCTCCCCCGTCTCAAAATGTGGCAGCTCCCTTGCATGTGTGTGTGCCCTGTTTTGAGATACGACTGATGCCTGATCTGACCCGATCTCTAGCTTGACCTCCGGCTTGACCTCTGACCCGACCTCCGACATGACATCTGACCCGACCTCTGACATGCCATCTGATCCGACCTCTGACATGACATCTGACCCGACCTCTGACATGACATCTGACCCGACCTATGACCCGACCTGACATGACAGCTGACCTGACCTCACTGTGCGTGACATGCAGGGGCCACTTGTCATCTGATCTGACCTGACCTCTGTCGGTGTATGACCTGGAAGGAAACACGGCTGCTATCTGACATCTGGTCCGACCCCTGGCATGACATCTGACCTGACCTCACTGTGCGTGTCGTGACATGCAGGGGACGCTGTTTGCTATTTGACCTCTGACATGACCCCTGTCTGTGAGTGTCTTGCAGGGAGACACGGCTGCCGTCTGACCTCTGATCTGACCTCTGCCTGTGTGACCCAATGGGAGAAATGGCTGCTGTTCGACCTCTCACATGCCTGAACGCTGTGCAGGGGCGTCGACCCCCCCCCCCCGTCTCACAATATTGTGGCAGCGCCCTTGCATCTGTATCTTGTGTGTGCCCTGCTTGGATACACAGCTGCTGCCTGATCTCTGGCCTGATATTTGACCTGACCTCTGGGTTGACTTCTGACCCGACCTCTGACATAACATCTGACCCGACCTCTGACATGACATCTGACCCAACCTCTGACATGACATCTGACCCGACCTCTGCCATGACATCTGACCCGACCTCTGACATGACATCTGACCCGACCTCTGCATGCCATCTAACCTAACCTCACTCTGTGCGTGACCTGCAGGGGGACGCTGTTTGACATCTGACCTGACCTCTGTCTGTGTGTGACCTGGTAGGAGACGCGACTGCTGTCTGACCGCCGCGCTGGTGTGACCTCTGGCATGACATCTGACCTGACCTCACTGTGTGTGACATACAAGGGGACGCTTTTTGCCATCTGACATCTGACCTGACCTCTGTCTGTGAGTGGCTTGCAGGAAGACACAGCTGCCGTCTGACTTGATATGACCTCTGCCTGTGTGACCCAAGGGGAGAAATGGCTGCTGTTTGACCTGACATGCCTGAACTCTGTGCAGGGGCGTCGCCCACCGATCTCTGGTTGCCCCCAAATTAGTAGGATTTTAACAGCCCAATGAAAGTGAGGTAGAGAGGGAGAACACCTGCCTGCCCCCCCCCCCCGTCTAAAAATATTGTGGCAGCGCCCTTGCATCTGTATCTTGTGTGTGCCCTGCTTGGAGACACAGCTGCTGCATGATCTCTGGCCTGATATTTGTCCTGACCTCCGGGTTGACCTCTGACCTGACTTTTGATCCGACCTCTGACATAACATCTGACCCGACCTCTGACATAACATCTGACCCGACCTCTGACATGACATCTGACCTGACCTCACTCTGTGCGTGACCTGCAGGGGGACGCTGTTTGACATCTGGCCTGACCTCTGTCTGTGCGTGACCTGGTAGGAGACGCGACTGCTGTCTGACCGCTGGTCCGACCTCTGGCATGGCATCTGACCCGACCTCTGACATGACATCTGATCCGACCTCACTCTGTGCGTGACCTTCAGGGGGACGCTGTTTGACATCTGACATGACCTCTGTCTGTTACCTGGTAGGAGACGCGACTGCTGTCTGACCGCTGGTCTGACCTCTGGCATAACATCTGACCTGTCCTGTGTCTGTATGTCTCTATATGACCTGCAGGCATACACGGTTACTGTCTGACTTCTGACCTGACCTCGGTATGTGGCTGTAGTTAGGCACAACTTCTGACCTCTGACTTATATCGCACAGTTGATATTAACATGGAGTACTTGTCCGTTTGTTGTACATTTCTAAGTTGCGGAGGAAAGGTGAAATGGTGACATCATTTGCTGTGGAGAATGGAATTGGTCATGTTTGGTATTGTTATTGTTACGTTGCTATTGCTTTTACTAAAATGTAAAATGTATGAATGGCTCATCCGTTGACTTTGTTGTTTCATAATACAGCCAGAACAAGTAAGCATGGTTTTTCTCGGTGTTTGAACCAGGACTTAGTGACTGCGCCTCTGGTCTAGTTCTAAGACCGCTGTAGCTGAGTTGTGACGCTGATATGTGATGTCCTATAACTAGACAGTCAGTCAATCGAACGGGACGTTGACGCTACATGTGGTAGTACTAAAAATGATAAAAGAGAAGAAACGATTCATGAAACCATTTATTCAGAAAACCACTCATGTTTGATTGTAAGCATTATTTAATGAAGCTTGTAACTTAAATGAACGGTAAAGGCTGCGTAAAACCATGTATTCATCGTAACAATCATTTTGAACGATAACAAAAGACTCGCCCGGCTGTCGTGACATTCCTGGATGGGCGAGTCGCCGCCGCTACCACCGATGTTTCATTACAGCTTCTCAGTACGCCCTCCCGCTAACGAGTTGCGGAACACCCGCGCAGACTACACAACAAGGAAGCCTGAAGGCAGTGAATACTGAACACAATATAAGATTGGCACTGTTCTGTGACAAAAAATAGCAACCCACCACAATGGAGAATGAAGACAGAAATCTCCCACAAAGCACAGTAACATTGTTCTTTGCTACTGGTGTCTTAAACGAGGAAAGTACACCATTGTTGAAATATTGCTTTCCCATTTTCACAAAAAGGGAAAAAATATCACCAGAAATGGAGAAAATCGCCCCCTCCCATTCCAATGCCAATTATATTAAATTATATATTGAAGATGTCCATTTTTTTAATATTCACTTCATGTAAGTGCAATAAAATTATTGCAAATGTAAATAAATCTGCAAAATAATTGCAAATAAATATATTGCAATAAAAATACCATAGGGCATAGACACATGATGTTGAAATGCATCTAAATCAGCGTTACCAGCTTTACAGCTTTCCATAAACTTGCACTCTTCTTCTTAGTTAGTCATCCAAGAGTCATCTTTCCTCACTGCTTATATTTTTTTCTATACAATCACAGCTCTATGATACCAGTAACACTGTAGCCAAGGTCATTGCAGCTATTAGTAAAGTAACCTTGATTGCAGCCATCACCCGAAACTTGTGCAATATGTACTTACATGTATTGAATAGGTGGTGGCAGGTGGAGTAGTGTGATTATATGCCATTTTGTACTGACAATATGTATTGTCAATATAAGCAGACTGGTTATTGATTCAACATTTTTAATGATTCAATCACAATTCATTTCATCTTTGGGACCTGAATGATTAATTCACCATTTGATTCATGGATTTTTTTTAGAATCGTTTTTCAGATTCAAAGAATAAAAAAATATGTTAATTGATTCACATTTGCTTCAACATTTAAATATATATGACATTTAAGTTATATCAACATTTAAATATATACACGACTGAGGGAGAGAATCTTGCTAAGGAGCTCAGTATCGTTTGGATCAGTGAGGCCATGTGGCCTTTCTAAATTCTGCATGTTTATAATTATAAGTAAGTATAAGTATTAAATATATATGTTGAATTTGTCAAATCAATAAATATGGAAACATACCTACATGTGTGTGGTCATTAAACCATTGTTACAGCAAAAATATCAGATTGGCCATTATTGTCTTATATTGACAATTTATATTGAAAATTACTTACATTTACATTGCCAATTTAGGTATGTGTAAATCCATTAACATAAATCACACATGTTCCTCACTTAACTTATTTGCCTTTTAAAGTTAAAAACACTCATCACTTTTAGCTGGTACCATGGACGCAGGCTAACACCATTGGTAGCTGTTGGTAGGGTGAACTGCTGTAACCTCGGACACATCATAACCTTGGACTTTTTATGCCATCAGATTGTTAACAATACAGACACACTGTGTGCCAGTAGCCCCTATAACTCTGATAGCATGACAAGCCTGAGGTAAGACATGTCTGAAGATTGGGCTTTTACCATACCTACAGGTACCAACTTGCAGTAAATATCTGGTAGCTAATTCCCATCCTCATAAAAGTATAATTAAATTGTGTTCACACAATTGATATTTTTAACATAAAGGTAGGTGTAGCATGTATCGATGTCTTACTTATTCTAAATTGAAGTAAGTATTAACTGTGCATAGGTGGTAGGTACCTACCTAGTACCTACCACAACAATAAGAAACATGGAATTAAATTGAATTACAGGCTCCTAGAATTGCTTTGGAGCTGGTGTGCGGAGTGGAAAACTCTGACTAAAATAAGTATAAAGGGTGGGAAATTAAACCAAAAAGCATATGTACCAGGCCTTATCATCCAATTACCTGCTCACCAAAATTAGTTATTACCTATGCCAATTTGTACCTGTCTTTTCGTCCTCAGGCTGTCCCTATCATTACATCCATAAATCAGTATCAGGTTTCCAATTATCCAATACATTTTAAAATAAGGAGTCGGAAATTCACAGTAAAACTCAGGAAAAAGAGTGGAAAAATAGTATTCATAGGGTGTCATTTTCCACCCAAATTTCCCAATGCTAGGACACTGAATTAAAATGTATCTAAATCGGCCTTTTTACAGTTTTCAATAAACTTACGCAGCTTTCTGTAGTCAAAGAGGTCAATATCTCACTTTAGTATTTACCAAATCATTACTTTTGATACAACAGGAGCTATACGATCCCAGATAAACTGCAACCACCAGCACCAACCCCAAACCCAAGGTGATATATCCCCAAACCCAAGGCGATATGTATAACCCAAACCCAAACCCACGCAAGCGCACGTATTGAATAGGCGGGACGTATTTTATCTACCGTGGCCTGGGCGAAACGATCGGCCTGTATTTTGTCTTAGGTGCGTCGTTCACGTAGCAATTTGTTACCTCTGATTACCTTCACCGTAGTGGGGATCGTTTTTTTTCGATATCGAAACGAAAAATAAGTAAAAGCAATTTAAGTGAAAATTCAACTAAAGGTATTTTCGTTGTGTCCAACCATCACAACAATAGCTACTTATCGTAGGAAAAATAATTTTGACAGATCAAAACAGTAGGCACACTCCCTTTAAACTGCTAGAATATTGCTAGCGCCGGCCAATAGCAATTCAACAAAACAGCTAGTGCACGCTGATAGCAGCAGCCGAACAGAAACTGGACGGCAATCATGTTTTTCGATGATGGCCGTTTCGATGATGGCCGATGGCCATTTTTTGAAGAGGATGTCAATGTAGAGCTACGAAACTTGCACATAATAAAGTTCACAGTGGCAAGAACGTGCGGTGATAAACTTGGCTTTCTATCTTGCATGATGTGACCGAAATTGTATTGTCTTATGTGCGCCGCTTTACATAACATCCCCATAGTGGCGATCGTTTTATAGATATCAAAACAAAAAATAAGCAAAAAAACAATATAAGTGAAAATTCAACTAAAGCGGCTCCAGATGTGAATTTCTTCATATACAACAATCAAACCAATAGCTACTTACCGTTTTTTTTTAAATTCCAAAACAGTAGGCACACTCCCTTTAAAGGGAGTGTGCCTACTGTTTTGATCTGTCAAAATTATTTTTCCTACGATAAGTAGCTATTGTTGTGATGGTTGGATACAACGAAATTTACATCTGGAGCCCCTTTAGTTGAATTTTCACTTATATTGTTTTTACTTATTTTTCGTTTCGATATCGAAAAAACGATCCCCACTACGGTGAAGGTAATCAGAGGTAACAAATTGCTACGTGAGCGACGCACCTAAGACAAAATACAGGCCGATCGTTTCGCCCAGGCCACGGTAGATAAAATACGTTCCGCCTATTCAATACGTGCGCTTCCGTGGGTTTGGGTTATACTTATCGCCTTGGGTTTGGGGATATATCACCTTGGGTTTGGGGTTGGTGCTGGTGGTTGCAGTTTATCTGGGATCGTATAGCTCCTGTTGTATCAAAAGTAATGATTTGGTAAATACTAAAGTGAGATATTGACCTCTTTGACTACAGAAAGCTGTGTAAGTTTATTGCAAACTGTAAAAAGGCCGATTTAGATACATTTTAATTCAGTGTCCTAGCATTGGGAAATTTGGGTGGAAAATGAAACCCTATGAATACTATTTTTCCACTCTTTTTCCTGAGTTTTACTGTGAATTTCCCACTCCTTATTGTAAAATGTATTGGATAATTGGAAACCTGATACTGATTTATGGATGTAATGATAGGGACAGCCTGTGGACGAAAAGACAGGTGCAAATTGGCATAGGTAATAACTAATTTTGGTGAGCAGGTAATTGGGCGATAAAGCCTGGTACATATGCTTTTTGGTTTAATTTTCCACTCTTTATACTTATTTTAGTCAGAGTTTTCCACTCCGCACACCAGCTCCAAAGCAATTCTAGGAGCCTGTAATTCAATTTAATTCCATGTTTCTTATTGTTGTGGTAGGTACTAGGTAGGTACCTACCACCTATGCGCAGTTAATACTTATTTCAATTTAGAATAAGTAAGACATCAATACATGCTACACCTACCTTTATGTTAAAAATATACATTGTGTGAACACAATTTAATTATAGTTTTATGAGAATGGGAATTAGCTACCGGATATTTACTGCAAGTTGTTACCTATAACACTGTAGGTATGGTAAAAGCCCAATCTTCAGACATGTCTTACCTCAGGCTTGTCATGCCATCAGAGTATAGGGGCTACTGGCGCACAGTGTGTCTGTATTGTTAACATTCTGATGGCATAAAAAGTCCAAGGTTATGATGTGTCCGAGGTTACAGCAGTTCACCCTACCAACAGCTACCAATGTTGTTAGCCTGCGTCCATGGTACCAGCTAAAAAGTGATGAGTGTTTTTAACTTTAAAAGGCAAATAAGTTAAGTGAGGAACATGTGTGATTTATGTTAATGGATTTACACATACCTAAATTGGCAATGTAAATGTAAGTTATTTTCAATATAAATTGTCAATATAAGACAATAATGGCCAATCTGATATTTTTGCTGTAACAATGGTTTAATGACCACACATGTAGGTACGTTTCCATTTTTATTGATTTGACAAATTCAACATATATATTTAATACTTATACTTACTTATACTTACAAACATGGAGAATTTAGAAAGGCCGCATGGCCTCACTGATCCAAACGATACTGAGCTCCTTAGCAAGATTATCTCCCTCAGTCGTGTATATATTTAAATTTTGATATAACTTAAATGTCATATATATTTAAATGTTGAAGCAAATGTGAATCAAATAACATATTTTTTGTATTCTTTGAATCTGAAAAAAACGATTCTAAAAAAAATCCATGAATCAAATGGTGATTTAATAATTCAGGTCCCAAGGATTAAATGAATTGTGATTGAGTCATTACAAATGTTGAATCAAAGTCTGCTTATATTGACAATACATATTTTCAGTACAAAATGGCATACAATCACACTACTCCACCACTTATTCAATACATGTAGGTACATATTGCACAAGTTTCGAGTGATGGCTGCAATGGCCTTGGCTGCAGTGTTGCTGGTATCATAGAGCTGTGATTGTATATAAAAAATATAAGCAGTGAGGAAAGATGAATCTTGGATGACTAACTAAGAAGAAGAGTGCAAGTTTATGGAAAGCTGTAAAGCTGGTAACGCTGATTTAGATGCATTTCAACAGCATGTGTCTATGCCCTATGGTCTTTTTATTGCAATATATTTATTTGCAATTATTTTGCAGATTTATTTGCATTTGCAATAATTTTATTGCACTTACATGAAGTGAATGACAAAAATGGACATCTTCAATATATAATTTAATATAATTGGAATGGGAGGGGGCGATTTTCCCCATTTCTGGTGATATTTTTTTCCCTTTTTGTGAAAATGGGGAAAGCAATATTTCAACAATGGTGTACTTTTCTCGTTTAAGACACCAGTAGCCAAGAACAATGTTACTGTGTTTTTTTGTGGGAGATTTCTGTCTTCATTCTCCATTGTGGTGGGTTGCTATTTTTTGTCACACAACAGTGCCAATCTTATATTGTGTTCAGTATTCACTGCCTTCAGGCTTCCTTGTTATGTTGTTGTCTGCGTCGGTTGTTCCGCAACTCGTTGGCGGGAGGGCGTACTGAGAAGCTGTAATGAAACATCGGTGGTAGCGGCGGCGTCTCGCCCAGCCAGGAATGTCACGACAGCCGGGCGAGTCTTTATTTATCGTTCAAAATGATTGTTACGATGAATACATGGTTTTACGCAGCCTTTACCGTTGATTTAAGTTACAAGCTTCATTAAATAATGCTTACAATCAAACGAGTGGTTTTCTGAATAAATGGTTTCATGAATCGTTTCTTCTCTTTTATCATTTTTAGTACTACCACACGTAGCGTCAACGTCCCGTTCGATTGACTGACTGTCTAGTAGGACATCACATATCAGCGTCACAACTCAGCTACAGCGGTCTTAGAACTAGACCAGAAGCGCAGTCACTAAGTCCTGGTTCAAACACCGAGAAAAACCATGCTTACTTGTTCTGGCTGTATTATGAAACAACAAAGTCAACGGATGAGCCATTCATACATTTTACATTTTAGTAAAAGCAATAGCAACGTAACAATAACAATACCAAACATGACCAATTCCATTCTCCACAGCAAATAATGTCACCATTTCACCTTTCCTCCGCACCTTAGAAATGTACAACAAACGAACAAGTACTCCATGTTAAAACCCGCGCCGTGCCGGGGGGGGGGGGGGGGGGATGGCGTTTAGACGCCTCCCCTCCGTTTTTTGCCAATAGATAAAAAACCGTTGAAGCCAGGTAGCTGAAATTTTCAGTACCTGTCCGCTGAACATTTTTACAACTTTTGTGAAACCAAAAGTTTCAGGTCTTATCAGGTCAGGTCACCAGGTCAGGTTACGTGACCCAACCTCAGAAAAAGTTTGTGGTCGTGCCACGTCTACAGTTTCCGGGTGATCACTTTTAAACTTTTAGAGTTTGATAAGGATATCATTACCTACAATTTGCATATCTCGGATTTTTTTATTCGGTGACCTAAGGTCTGATCGATCACGTGACCTTCCCCATTATAAGTCAACGGGGAAATATTGAAATGCTTTGCTTTCCATGTAAACGCATCCAATCAACGTTTTTTCTTCAGGATCATATGGTAATAGACCATTCTTCATTACCCAGATACTATTTTGGTTTATTTGACCCCCCACAAGGTCATCCGAGGTCACATGAGGTCACATACACTTTTTTGCCAATAACTTTTGATCGAAGAGAGATAGAAACTTGAAGAAGGCACGAATGTGATTTTATCGTCAAGCCGCATCGACCTATATGCAACATGACCCACCGTGATCGACTTGGTCACCATGTGACCTTCACCTGAGGTCAATTTTTTAAATTGACTTTCCAAGGTCAAGATGTATTTTTTTCGATGCGCCTTGCCGATGGAAACACTATGGAGCCACAATCAATGCTCTATCTTGAATAGCAAAAAAGTTATTCGCGAAAAAACTTTTCCCAAGATAACAGCCATTTTGACCTTTGATGACCTCTGGAGCCTCAACTATTGACCTGAACACAAATCTGACGGTAAAACGTTACTGGAGCGTTTCAAGAGCTATCTATTGCTTTTTTCGGTTTCGTCCTAGCTATCATAGTTCCCGAGATATCGTGGGATTTCAGGATCAAGTTACCTAAAACGGGAAAATTTGACCTATGATGACCTCTGGTGACCTCAATAATAACCTGAGTGAAAAAATGACTGAAGTAGTTTCTAAATCATTTTTGACGAGCTTTCCAACGCTATTTTTCGTTTTGCGCTACATTGCCTAGGGGCAGAGTTAGAAGGGGGGCGTCGAAACGTCCCCCGGCACGGCGAAGGTGGCGCCGAGCACCGGCACGGCGCGGGTTAACATCAACTGTGCGATATAAGTCAGAGGTCAGAAGTTGTGCCTAACTACAGCCACATACCGAGGTCAGGTCAGAAGTCAGACAGTATGCCTGCAGGTCATATAGAGACATACAGACACAGGACAGGTCAGATGTCATGCCAGAGGTCAGACCAGCGGTCAGACAGCAGTCGCGTCTCCTACCAGTTAACAGACAGAGGCCATGTCAGATGTCAAACAGCGTCCCCCTGCAGGTCACGCACAGAGTGAGGTCAGGTCAGATGTCATGTCAGAGGTCGGATCAGATGTCATGTCAGAGGCCGGATCAGATGTCATGTCAGAGGTCGGGTCAGATGCCATGCCAGAGGTCGGACCAGCGGTCAGACAGCAGTCGCGTCTCCTACCAGGTCACGCACAGACAGAGGTCAGACCAGATGTCAAACAGCGTCCCCATGCAGGTCACGCGCAGAGTGAGGTTAGGTCAGATGGCTTGCAGAGGTCGGGTCAGATGTCATGTCAGAGGTCGGGTCAGATGTCATGGCAGAGGTCGGGTCAGATGTCATTACAGAGGTCGGGTCAGATGTCATGTCAGAGGTCGGGTCAGATGTTATGTCAGAGGTCGGGTCAGAAGTCAGGTCAGAGGTCAACCCGGAGGTCAGGTCAAATATCAGGCCAGAGATCAGGCAGCAGCTGTGTATCCAAGCAGGGCACACACAAGATACAGATGCAAGGGCGCTGTCACAATATTGTGAGACGGGGGAGGGGGGGGGGGGGGGAGCAGGCAGGTGTTCCCCTCTCTACCTCACTTTCATTGAGCTGTTAAAATCCTGCTACTCTGCCCCCGGGGGGGGGGGGGGGGGGGGGGGGTGGGGGGGGGGGGGGGGGGGGGGGGGTGGGGGGGGGGGGGGAGGGGGGGGACGCCCCTGCACAGAGTTCAGGCATGTGAGAGGTCAAACAGCATCCATTTCTCCCATTGGGTCACACAGGCAGAGGTCAGATCAGAGGTCAGACGGCAGCCGTGTCTCCCTGCAAGCCACTCACAGACAGGGGTCATGTCAGAGGTCAAATGGCAAACAGCGTCCCCTGCATGTCACGACACGCACATTGAGGTCAGGTCAGATGTCATGTCAGGGGTCGGACCAGATGTCAGATAGCAGCCGTGTTTCCTTCCAGGTCATACACAGACAGAGGTCAGGTCAGATCAGATGACAAGTGGCCCCCTGCATGTCACGCACAGTGAGGTCAGCTCAGCTGTCATGTCAGGTCGGGTCATAGGTCGGGTCAGATGTCAGAGGTCGGGTCAGATGTCATGTCAGAGGTCGGATCAGATGGCATGTCAGAGGTCGGGTCAGATGTCATGTCGGAGGTCGGTCAGAGGTCAAGCCGGAGGTCAAGTCAGAGGTCAAGCTAGAGGTCGGGTCAGATCAGGCATCAGTCGTATCTCAAAACAGGGCACACACACATGCAAGGGAGCTGCCACATTTTGAGACGGGGGGAGCTAGGTGTTTGCCCCCCTCCCCCTACCTCACACTCAATGAGCTGTCAAAATCCTGCTCATCCATCTGGAGGCAGCCCAGCCCCAGCCCCCCCCGTCTTCCTGCAGGCCACACACACAGACAGAGATCAGGTCGCTCCTATTCAGCCGCGCCGGCCGGTCGCGCGCGCCCAACAACTGCAGCTGTCCCGTGACACCCAGCACGTGTGTGCCGCTCCTTTTCAGCCGAGCTTCACTGCTGCCACTGGTTACCAGAGCTGATGGACCGTCTGCAAGCTCCGGAGCCATGTCAGGAAGGTGCTGGAAAGGCAATGTCACTCAGGTCATGAAATGTGGAAATGGGAATGATATAATGCCATTAGATACTGAATGATGTATTTTACAATTTACTCGATTATTTATTATGTTATAGTGTAATTCAAATCACATGAACAGACATACACAGATCAGGAAAAATTAAGTCGTGCTATGCTTGGACAAAATACCACGGGAACCCAGTATGTACCAGTAGTGTACTTTGAAATGCTTGAGAAATATGCATTTGTAAGCAGTAATACTGAAGCAAAATTACACAGACATATTTAATTTCACTTCTTCTTGTACTTCTCACCAGGCACGTAGCCAAGGGGAGGGCGGCGGGGGCGCCCCCGCCCCCCCCCCCCCCCTGGAGGCCAGGAGGACCCTTTTTGGCGCGCGAGGGCCCTTTTCGGCGCGCTGCGCGCGCCGAAAAGGGCCGACGAGACCGCGCGAAGCGCGGTATCATAGGCTCTTTAATACACGAAGCGTGGTCTTTAGAGAGTTTAGAGGACTTCAGAGGCCCTTTAGGGCCACTAGGGCTCTCTCTGAAAGACCAGAGGGCCCCTTGGACGTTCAAAAGAGCCCTGTTCATGTCAGAGGGGCCCCTGGCCAGACCGAAAGGGCCCCTGAGCGGGTCAGAGCCCCTGAGCACGTCGAATGGGCCCCCCAGCCAGCACAGAGGGGCCCCTGGGCAGGTTGAGAGGCCCCTGAGCATTTCGACAGGGCGACAAAGCGGCCAGCGCAGTCCTTTTCCAGGTCATAAGGGCCCCTGAGCAGGTTGGAGGGCCCCTGTACAGACCAGAGGGCCCCTGGGAAGTTAAGAGGGCCCCTGTGCAGGTCAGAGGGGCCCTGACCAGACCGAAAGGGCCCCTAGGTGGGTCAGAAGGGCCCCTGAACATCCGAATGAGCCTCTAGCCAGCACAGAGGGGCCCCAGGGCAGGTGGGAGGGCCCTCGGAGCATGTCGCAAGGCGACAAAGCAGCCAGCGCAGTTCCTTGCTAGGTCGGAAGGGCCCCTTAGAAAGTTAAAGGGCCCCTGGAGAGACCAGAGGGCCCCTGGAGAGACCAGATGGCCCCTAGAAAGTTAAAAGGGCCCCTGCGCAGATCGGAGGGGCCCCTGACCAGACCGAAAGGACCCCTGGACGGGTAAGAAGGGCCACTGAACATGCCGAAGTGGCCCCTGGCCAGCACGGAGGGGCTCCAGGGCAGGTCGGAGAGCCCCTTGAGCATGTCGGCAGGGCGACAAAGCAGTCAGCGCAGGCCGACCAGAAGAGTCGCTGGGCCGATCGGAGGGGCTCCTGGGCAAGTCAGAGGGGCCCCTGGCTAGACCGAAAGGGTCCCTGGGCCGGTCGGAAGGTCCCTTGAACATGCCGGATGAGTTCCTAGCCAGACTGGAGGGGGCCTGGGCAGGTCGGAGGGACCACTGGGCAGGGGCGGCGGATTGCGGTGGCAGGGTACCCAAAATTCCCCCCAGTCGAAAATCCTGGGGGCAAAGGGTAGTTTTGCCCCCCCCCCCCCAGATTTTAGCCTGCTCAATCTGGGGGCAACATGACCCTTCCCCTCCCCAGGATTTTCATTTGAGGGGGGATTTTGGGTACCCTGCGCCCCGCAATCCGCCGCCCCTGCCCCTGAGTATGTCGGCAGGGCGACAAAGCAGCCAGTGCAGTCCCTGGCCAGGTCGAAAGGACCTCTGAACAGGCCGAATGGGCCCCTTGACACCCAAGGGGGGCTTCTTGGAAGGTCAGAGGAGTCTCTGGTGAGACCGGAAGGGTCAAAGCACGTAGAGATCCCAGATGAAGATTAAAACAAGGAGGACTTACTCCACAATACAAATATTAAAAGCGGAGCTTTCGGGTATATTGTAACACCCTTCGTCAGGGTGCTACAATATACCCGAAAGATCAGATTTTATTTTTTCCTGTTGAGTAAGCCCTCTTTGTATTATATATCACCCACTCCACATCATGTCTTTTCGTTTCGCGGATCGCAGATGAGTCCCTGAACAGGTCGGAAGGGCGTAGAAAAGGTCAGAGGAGCCCCTAGACGATCTGAAGGGACCTTGGGCCTTTCAACAGTAAGAATACTTACAATTGTACAGGGAATAAAACTGAAAATTTTCGCACCGCTCCGCGGCGCAATTTAACTACAAATTCAATTATATGCGGGTTAGGAAAAAAATCGGCCAGTTTATCGGCGCATTTATGTGTTATGTTGCTACTTTCCTATATTATTGGGTGAAATAGTTCACTTTAGCACTTTTCCCCCGCACTTTTTAACGCACCATTTAGCAATTTTAGAGGTTCGCACCATATGCGACGCGACCATCAATGCGACGCATTGATGAGAAACCAACACAGGGCATAATACTCAAAATTTTCGCGCCGCTCCGCTGCGCAATTTGTTTAAGAGTTCCAGCTCTTGAGCTTAAAAAAATATTCCAAGTTGGTATAGCTGATTCCAAATTCGTGTCGCTGGTTCCAAAGTTGATGTGTCAGTTTGCTAACTCAAGCTCCTAAACGTTGGTATGGCCCATTCCATACCTGCCATACTGCATTTTCCAGCCTTATAACGTGCCTTTTCATGATATTTTTTTTTTTTTTTGGGGGGGGGGGGGGGCCTTTCAACGTTTAGGAAGGGGCCCTTTCAACGCTCGGGAAGGGGCCCTTTCGAGGCGCCGCCCCCCCCCCCCCCCTGGACGAAATCCTGGCTACGTGCCTACTTCTCACCAACACACTTGCATACCACACTGGCAAACCTCTCATGCTAGTCAGCGGCGGATCCAGGAAAGAAAATGGGGGTGGGGGGCGGTGGCACATCAGACGTCAAAGGGCCCATGAGCTGCAAGGGGCTCCCAAACATTTTTGCCAGTCTGAAAGGGCCTGCAGTCGGTCCAAGTGTATTTTCAGGTATGAGAAGGCCCTTGTCAAGCCTGAGAGGGCCTATGCCAGTCTTGTAGGGCCCTTGCAAGACTTGAGAGCGCCCCATGCTGGCCTGAGAGGACCACCAGCATGTGCAGACCTGGGAAGGACCCTCTCAAACCAGCTTTGTGCTCCCTTAGCCTGGTAAGGGCCCCTTGGACTGTCGTAAGGCCTCTAAGCTTGGTAAATGCCCTCTCAGGCCCAGCGAGGGCCCTTTCAGACCAGTGTTGGGCCATCAAAGGTCTGGAAAGGGCCTTCTCAGTCATGGCTGTGCCCCGGGCTTGGCAAGGGCCATCAGGTCCTCAGACACGGATGGACCCAGGCCCAACCGTCCACAGAGGGGGCCCTCCTCAGACGTTTTGTGGGGCATGTGTCCCATTGCCCCCTGGATCCGCCTCTGATGCTAATCAATAAAGTGTAAAATAAATTTGGCCCAAATGGTAAGCCGTTACAATGATTTTCAAAGAAATCAGTGCTGCCAAAATGTGTATTCCTTCACAAGGCAAAGTTTATCAAAGTTAAGCACCTACTTTAATACACAAGCGGTAAGGATCAACACGTACCAGTGATGGGATGGCAAACTTCTTCAACTGAACATGTGATTCTGACTCATAATCATGAGACTCAAAGTGCCTGGAGCACACACGCATTTTGTCATAGGATTTTGAGTCAGCGTCCTTCGATCCGCATGCTGCCATCCAAGCAGCCAGTGGCTGTCCGCCACTGGTACCCTGAAATACAAAACATATAAATGCAAAATTATTTCTGCATTGATTTAGTTTATTTAACCAATTCTCTCAAATTTGCTCCATGAATCAAACAGTGATTGAATCATTCAGGTTCAAAAATGAATCGTGATTGAATCATCCCACCCCAAAAAAAAATCAATAGCCAGTCTGGACCAAACATGAAAGGCATTTTCTTTGTCAAAAATAATTCAACATATTTATTGAATGATCTATCAAAAATAAACATTAAAATACAATTACAATATCTAATAGCTCTTTTGAAGATGATCATTGAGACAAAAACAATTATAAAAACTGAAGCCTTACGCTTACGCTAATGACATGTTTTTAATAAGGGACAAATTTCAATCATAGTCCATGTTCAGGTTACCAATCTGATTAGTTGCAGTTATGCCTATATGTCATGTTAATGTTACTAATTAATTTTAAAATACTTAAAAATACCTACACAGATTTGTAAATTATGAACCATTGATTTTTCACATTTATTATGTGTTAAGAATCAGAATCAGGTTACTGACTAACCTGAAGACGGCCTATGCCAATGACGAATACTGCCTTAATACTGACCTCATTAGTCTGCAAGGTGCTTGAATCAATCATCAAAGATAAGATTGTTGAATTCTTGGAGCAAAATGAACTCATCAAGGATACACAGCATGGCTTTAGGAAGGGCCGTTCTTGTTTAACTAATCTTCTGGAGTTTTTGGATGTTGCAACATATAGCTTTGATCAGGGTAAACAGCTAGATGTAGCTTTTCTTGATTTCAGTAAAGCATTTGACAAAGTCCCCCATACAAGACTGGGGTTGCAACTTAAAATTCATGGGATCAGGGGCAAGATTCTGGATTGGATAGAAACGTGGCTTTCAGGACGCCAGCAAAGGGTTATATTGAATGGGTGCCAATCACAATGGAAGGAGGTTCTCAGTGGGGTTCCACAGGGCTCAGTCCTGGGCCCATTGCTTTTTATAATATTTGTGAATGCAATTGAGAACAGTATAGACAGCAAAGTCTTGAAATTTGCAGACGATCTAAAAGTTGTCAGGATTATTAGAGGAAAACATGATCAGGATGTTTTTCAATCAGATCTGGACAAGCTAGTTGAGTGGTCTGAAGCATGGCAGATGAAATTCAATTTGAGTAAATGTAAGATTATGCACGCTGGACGGGTTAGCAGTAAACATAGGTATGAAATGGGTGGGCAGAAAATGGAGCAGATTGAAAAGGAAAGAGATTTAGGTGTCGTGGTAAACAATAGACTATCAGCGTCAGACCAGGTGGTAGAAGCTAGGAAAAAGGCACTTAGAATGCTAGGGGCCATTAACAGAAATGTTTCCTACAAGAGTGAAAAGGTAATAACAAAACTGTATTGTGCATACGTTAGACCACATTTGGAGTATTGTGTACAAGCCTGGTCTCCAACATATGAGAAAGATTGCTGGTTGTTAGAAAGAGTTCAAAAAAGGGCAACAAAAATGTTAATTGTCTTGGTAGTTTACCTTATGCAGATAGATTAAAGAAATTGGGTATGTTTTCACTTAGATATAGAAGGCTAAGAGGAGATATAATTGAAGTCTTCAAATTTGTAAATAGTCAGCATTCTGGATATTTAAAGGGTATGTTTGAGTTCAATAGGGAAAATCGAGGTAGAGGTCATCAGCATAAACTCATTATGAAACAAAGTAGGACTAGGCTACGACAGTCATTTTTCAGTAGAAGGGTTGTAGGACATTGGAATATGCTACCAGGGGATGTCGCTGATGCAGTGACACTTGCTTCCTTCAAAATTAGATTAGATAAATACTTTACAGAGAAGGGATTAGTTCATAAATACTCGTGGGATTAGCCTTCTTTTATGCAGGTAGAGTAAGGTGATTTGAAGGGGCGAGACTGGTGGGGGGGGGGGGGGGGGGTGGGTGTGGGTGGGGTGGGGTGCAACCTCGGATGGGCCCAAGAGGCTCTTTGTTGCACTTTTCTTTTATGTCTTTATGTCTTTATGTCTTTATGCCTTACCTAACATTTAAAATACATTATAATAGCCAACAGGCTTAGGTGTTCAATAATTATTTTTATTCAAACAACTATCAGTCAATATCGTATGACAACACGTCACGCACCGGTGCAGCGATCGAGGTACTCCTTCGTAGTCATGTGCACGCTTTTTGTATCTGCAACCACGGACGCAGCACTGGTGCGGCATTTCCCCAGATGACCGTTATTGTGTTTGTTTTAAGATTTGTCAAAGCATTAGCCAATATTGTCAAGTTACTGGAATGACGATACCCATTATCTAACAAATACCACGATGACACAACTACCGAAGATACGAACAAGATAGCTCGCAATAAAAGCTGGAGCTTTCGCAGCAGTTGGCCGCCAGAGACCACTAGTGAGCCAGGGCTAACACCATAGCTCACTAGCGGTCCCTGGCGGCCAACTGCTGCGAAAACTCCAGCTCTTAGTGCAAGCCCGAACATCGCATACAATTAGATCGCATCGCATACAACCAGTCTGGTTCAATGTAAACAAACCGTCGAAAAGCATGATGGCCGCCCAGGTTCTGTTCGGCAGCTGCTATCAGCGCGCACGAGCTGTTTGGTCGAATTTCTATTGCCCGTTGATAACGATATACTAGCGGTGTAATCGATAGTTGCAGTGCTTTTAGTAGTGGGAAGTCATCTGGAGTCTACCCGATAACTTTTTGCTCCCAAGCAAATTACTGGAGTCTTTGAATATCTCAGCAACTAGGGTGAATCTGGAGAAATGAAGTAATGGTTCAATTCAGAAAATTGTGTTCTATAGACCAGTGGCAATAACTCCAAATAAGCGATGTCAGTAGGCACACTCCCTTTAAGTCTATGGCGGCTGCAGAGATGACAACCCCCTGGGTCAAACGACCGATTCCAGTAAATCCGCGTGGCGAAAAGCTGCGCGCTGCGGTGGAAACGTCAAAGGTCATCAAAGGTCACATTCACAGTCACATAGCCGGCAGGGAAAAGTCAGTGCCGCTGACGTCACGACCAATGAGAAGCTGGTATTCGATTGGCGTGTATTTTTTTAGCAAGTGCGATACTGCAGAGCGCTATTTGCAGTATCGCACTTACTAAAAAAAACACACGCGAGTAAGCCCCCCTGACGCATAGTCGGAATCTTCGCAATTCTTATACGGTCTTGGTCGCAATCACTGAACCCTATACGCGCATTGGCCGGAAGACTGGTCTAATGCCGGCCGCCATCTTGTCGGTACCAAAAAGCCGGCCGGGCGCGCGGCCGCCCGTGTTAAAGGATGGGAAGGCGGGTACACCGGCTGACATTTTACAATATATTGAGCGAACTACTTGTGGTATGACTGACTACCTTATATGACTGCGCAATATGACTACCTTTTCACATTTTAATTTGACTCAGAAGTCAGATGGCAGTGGACACTGCAGAGACACCGGTTTTTCGTTCCAAATTGAATGATATATTGTAAAATGTCAGCCGGTGCACCCGCCTCCCCATCCTTTAATTAACACGGGCGGCCGCGTGCCCGGCCGCCTTTTTGGTACCGGCAAGATGGCGGCCGGCATTAGACAGCCCGGCCGGTAGGGGTCCTTGGCGATTGCTTCCCCGTGGTCGCAATGTTTACATCGTGGGGGGGGGGGGGGGCGCAAGTTGTTTGGTAGCCGTAACGTCACCAAGGCAGTTGAATCCCGCTCCACAGTGTTAAGGCAATGCAAAGTGGCATGGTAGTTACCCCCCCTTAATTTGTTATCTAAGAGAGATGGATACAATAATTGATGCTCAATGGGAAGCTTGGTTCTTCAAGATTCCTGGAATGGCCTCCGATTTTACATGAGACACTCCAAGCTTCCACAATTCTCGGTCGAGTGGAGTCATGTTCCGCCCACACGGTGCGCCGGAGAGGGGGGTCCGCTGTCAGAGGCTGTACTAAAGTGGAGTGAAACATCACTTTTTTGGAAAGTGCAATGTACAACAGCTGAAAAAGTGACCTTATACATTTGTAAGACCACATGCAAAATCGCATTCCGATCTGTGACCGCTTTAGATAAGCGCATCGATCTGGAGTGAACCCATGTCGGTTGCTCCCGGCGTTGCAGTCTCTACGGCTCCGCGCCTTATGTAAGTCTGTGGCGGCAGGCCGCTAACACCACGCGGCTCGCTGCGTCGGCGGCCGGACGGCCGGGCGCGCGGCGCGCAAGCTATGACGATTCTTCATAGGTGGTTCTATGGCAATGGTGGCCGTGACTGGACCCACAGATCCCGTATCCGGACCCGTTGAAATAAAGGCCAAGTCTGGTGGCTGTGTCCTATGTTAGAATTTCATTCATCATTTTGGAAAATAGGAGTGACTTCGCCGGGTCTCACGTTTCGGGTTTGTCCGAGTCCGGTCTACATCCAGGTATTTCGAATTGATATTACCTGCCATTTCATACAAATTACACGTCCACTTGACAGTTTGTCATGTAATTCAAATTTGATTTTATTCGTACTGATCTGAACGCTGTTCTCGTAACAATGCAAGTTCAAATCAAGCTTGTCCATATTTTGCATTTGTTGTTATAAGTCCAGGAGGGACGAACGAACCTGGTTCCCAGTATGAACGACGTTGACGGTTAGCATAGTCATCAGTCTGTGCTCACAAAGACAAATCAACTGGCATGGGGACAATCATATACATATAATCGTACGTACACGACAGGATAGGGAGCGTTAACCATTATCTTCTTCAGAGTAGATAGACCTACGCTCCAAAACAGCACCGACAACAATCGAAGGTCGCAGTCATGGTTGCAGTCTGAAATATTTACGGCACTTCGAACGTACTAAGTACTTCCAGCGCAAACTGCACTCAGTGCGGGTTAGAAGCAGCACGACCCGACACACTTAGTAGTCATACATGAAAGTAGACTCAGAGGTCGAAGTCTGCCTTGATAACAAACTTTTTCCTCGCAGCGCTCGCCGCCTGCCGTAACACGATCAGAGCGTGTCGCCTCTCCTGATCATACACTGATCGTGACGCATCACGCATCCGACACAAGTTTGACGCGCCTCTCGACACTTTGTGAGTGACACGGGAACTTAGGCAGGTCCAGTGGCAGGTCACGCGCACCTTCAATGTCAGAGTCGGCATGTCTCGTGTCACGGGCGGTTCCGTGATCAGACCCTCCCAGTTTATCATATCAGGGTAGGCGTCGGCTTTCCAATTCAGTTGTGGAACCCTGAACCTCCTCAGTGGATGATGAGGTTGTCTTCTACCCGCCAGAATCACATCGACCGCCCTCCCCCGAACCTCCCCGTCACCGTACGTCACCATCCGTCACCATCCGTTACCGTCCGTCACCGCCCGTCACCGTCCGTCACCATCCGTCACCGTCCGTCACCATCCGTCACCGTTCGTCACCGTCCGTCACCATCCGTCACCATCCGTCGCCATCCGTCACCATCCGTCACCATCCGTCACCGTCCGTCACCATCCGTCACCATCCGTCACCGTCCGTCACCGTCCGTCACCGTCCGTCACCGTCCGTCACCATCCGTCACCATCCGTCACCGTCCGTCACCATCCGTCACCATCCGTCACCATCAGTCACCGTCCGTCACCATCCGTCACCATCCGTCACCATCCGTCACCATCCGTCACCATCCGTCACCATCCGTCACCATCCGTCACCGTCCCTCACCATCCGTCACCATCCGTCACCATCCGTCATCGTCCGTCACCGTCCGTCACCGTCCGTCACCGTCCGTCACCGTCCGTCACCATCCGTCACCATCCGTCACCATCCGTCACCATCCGTCACCATCCGTCACCATCCGTCACCATCCGTCACCATCCGTCACCGTCCGTCACCATCCGTCACCATCCGTCACCGTCCGTCACCGTCCGTCACCGTCCGTCACCATCCGTCACCGTCCGTCACCATCCGTCACCATCCGTCACCATCCGTCACCGTCCGTCACCATCCGTCACCATCCGTCACCATCCGTCACCGTCCGTCACCGTCCGTCACCATCCGTCACCGTCCGTCACCATCCGTCACCGTCCGTCACCGTCCGTCACCATCACCACCAGCACGTTCTCAGAGTGCGCAAAGTAGGCGGTTCTCTATACGACCTCCTTAGTCACCTCCTGCACAATCATTGTGCAGGGCGGTCGATGTGATTCTGGCGGCTAGGAGACAACCCTATCATCCACTGGAGAGGTTCAGGGTTCCACAGCTGAACTGGGAAGCCGACGCCTACCCCGATATGATAAACTGGGAGGGTCCGATCACGGAACCGCCCGTGACACGAGACATGCCCGATTCTGACATCGAAGGTACGCGTGACCGGCCACTTGACCAGAAAGTTCCCGTGTCACTCACAAAGTGTCGAGAGGCGCGTAAAACTTGTGTCGGATGCGTGATGCGTCACGATCAGTGTATGATCTGGAGAGGCGACACGCTCTGATCAATGCCACCCCAGTGTCACGGCAGGGGTGGCAGTCTGCCGCCCCTGCCCCCATGGTGGCGCCGCCCCCAGAGAAACTACCATGCCAAATTTCAAACCGATATCTTCATTTTTGACTGACTTATGACATCTAAAGTATGGGTAACTTATGAAGTCATATTTTGAGCCTGCGTTTTTTTTGCTTTTAATGACTAGATAAGACAAATAAATGCCACCACTGTATTTCTGAGACAAAACTGGTTTAGCAACATGCCTTTTTTGTTTAGATTTATCAATTAAACATTCTGACCTTCGGTGACCTGAACTTGACCTGAAATTGACATTTACTTCACGTAAATGAAGTCAGGTGGTAAAATGGCTGTCACTATCGAATTATACGTGGAAAATCACTCATAAAACATGTGTTGCATGACTTTCGTAGATATTTTGAGAATAGTGACCTTTTGTGACCTGACCTTGACCTTGACCTTAGACAACAATCTCACTTTAGCTCATGCGGGATATGTATCATACCTTTGGCAGCACTTTGGGTAAAACTGGTCGCAATCGAAGGCTTTGGATGGAAAGTATGGCCCATCAACTCAAATACGCCGATTTTGACCTTTGACCTGACGGTGACCTGACATTTGACCTCATTTTGGAGATTTTTTTAGCATGCTTTATATTTGTCTTATTGAGAGCTTTCTATTGCCGCATTGCGCGTCTCGCCGCGATCATTGTTTCGGAAGATAACCGGGGGGGGGCGTTTAAACGCCCCCCTCAGTCAATGGCGTTCTGCTGAGACCCAAGTCAATGCCGGGTTAAACGCCCCCACCCCCCCCCCCCCCCCCCACCCAGTCAATGGCGGTTTAACGTTGCTGTCATGGGGTTGTATGAGAAAGATCGACCAGCTAACTTTTTTTGGCTGTTCCATTCGAAATTTGTTGGTGGTTTTAGTTGAAGACTATTAAATTAAAGAGTGCCAGCACTCCAAAGGCGAGGCCATCACGGAAACTTATTGAACAATTTCTGAAACGTTTGATTTTTTGACCGATTTTGTTTGTTTTCGATATTGGTCGTGGGAAAAATTTAAATGAATTACAAATCTATAGCATACTTTCGTCCTTTTGTGCTCAGTAATATGTCAAAGATAAACAATATATCATGAATACACACATAGATTATATATCTAAACAGAAGAAACACAGATCAGTTCCAACTAATCCATCCTCCATCTTGATACGACCATTTTCCCAATCATAAATATGGCATGAGTCGCTTGAGTCTCTAAACCGCTTCGTTATCGCTAATATCGCCCCAAAACAGGTCGGCGAACGACCGACAAGTCACCAA
Source organism: Chirona hameri (assembly GCA_036785665.1). NCBI lineage: Eukaryota > Metazoa > Arthropoda > Thecostraca > Balanomorpha > Balanidae > Chirona > Chirona hameri. Next base: position 139,512 of record JAXIVJ010000665.1, read on the forward strand.
TGACGTCACTGTGTGGCGTCCCACGTCATCCACGCTCGTTAAGTATTCTGTCCGCGCCGCTGCGGTGTGTGTGTGTGCCGGCGGCGGTATTCTGTCCGCGCCGCTGCGGTGTGTGTGTGCCGGCGGCAGCAGTATTCTGTCCGCGCCGCTGCGGTGTGTGTGCCGGCGGCGGCAGCGTGCGGAGCGTCGGTGAGTTATAGCTTCGGCGGGAGGGGAGGGGGACAGGACATCATGGGGACGCTGGAGAGGTCAATTTTGCCACGGAATGTTAAGGGTTTGACCTTTAATAAAACGAAGACATTGATAACTTTTATATATATATATATATATTTTTTTTTAAATTTCAGGACAATTTAATCGGTGAATGTGTTACTATTTTGTTTGGTTTTCTACAGAACACGTGATTAAGCAGAGCCTATTGGGGTGATCACGTCACGGGATCACGTCACAATCACGGGATGATCACGGGATGATGGGGCGATCCCACTAATTCGCAACACATGTACTTACCCATCACAGATTTGCCCGTTTTTGAAAGAAGACAAATAAAGTTAACCCTCGATCTACGGGGGGGGGGGGGGGGGCTGACAGCACCCTGAGGTTTTTCTTGCATTACCTTTTCCACATGCGGCGCATCTTTCTGAAATTTTAAGTAGCCGAGTTTACAACAATTATAGGCATACTATCCAAATTTGAAGTGTAGATCGATCGTGATCGATCGCTCGATCGATCTATTAGATCGTGACCTATGACCTTTTCGTCAAGGTCATGTATGCATGTATTGGTTCTATAATCCGTCCATACAACATGGCTTTTCAGGAATAGCGTCAAGCACACAGTAAAAACAAAACACAGCAAAAAGAACATGCATCAGGATAAAGATGGCAGTAGTTGGTCGTCGGCGCAGCACAAGCCACATGGACGATGGGCACATACATATAAAAAGTTTGATCAAATGAAAAGGTGATACAGCGAATGTAAAAACACCGGAATCAAACACCATACGGGCGGCCAGATATCAGGCTGTCAATGTTTTCAGTGACGCGCGAAACGCCGACAGTGTCGGTCGCCCAGTGACAGCCGGAGGCAGCTGGTTCCATGACGCGGCGGCCCGGTAGCGAAACCGTCTCTGCGTGGACGAGAGTTTGCATCTCTGCAGTTCTAAGTCTCCGGCTTCGGTTGAACGCGTGGCCCGGCGAGACACCGTGGATCGAGGGACAAACATACGGCGAATCGACAGCGGGCCCAACTGTCAAGGTCAACTGGTGACCCCAAAGGTCACTAGTTGACCTATATGCTAAAAAAGGATGCCTCTGGATTCTCGTTATGACAGGTAACACGCTCCCGTTTACGGTGTCTCTTGATCTCTCTCCGTTCGGAAGTTATACTAAGGGCTATACTTATACTAATTTTTGGACATGGTCGGTCTTAGGTCATTCATGTGACCTGGAAGGTAATCCGTTGACCTGAAACCTAAAAAATGCATACTGTTAGATTCCTCTCATGACAGACAACATGCTGGTTCTTACTGCATTGCTCTAAGTTGCTTGGTGTGTAACTTAACGGGGGGGGGGCTGTCAGCCCCCCGTAGGGAGAAGGTGAAAAAGCTCCCGCAGGGCGAGAGTTTAAGCATGGCCCATAACGGTCTCGACATAGTTGCGGTGAAATGACTTGCAACCTGTTGTCCTTACGGCGTGAGTTTGTTACATTGTGTCGGGGAAGTTTTTGTTGTTGTTTTCCGGGTTTTGTTGTTGTCGGGGAAGTCTTGTTGTTGTTGTCCGGGTCGGCCTGAAGCCATGCTTCCCGGAGTGGTGTTAACATCTGATCAATTTGACCAGGTAGTTACGTTTAAACCGGTTAATGCTTTCCGGTGCGAAGTAAGTCTATCATTCTACGGTAAGTCCGCTAATGCTGTCCGACGCGAATGCAATGGGAACCCCAAACGGATATCTACATCTAAGTACCTACATTCAAATACCGTTCGCATGTATTCCGTACGACACATTCAGGTTCTGCTCCATTTATTTGTGTCGGGGAAGTTGTGCGGCTCGGCACAGTAGTTACACATTCTGCCACCGCGCCCGTGCGGCGCTACCGTCGTGTTGTCAGCAGTGCCATGACCCGGCACAGATAACAGGGACGAGGGAGGGAGCTAAGACGGTCCACTGATCAGACGCACAATCATAACGACAGCCGTCACGCGCAGACCAGCTAGGAACCTAGCGGTCCCCGCCGCTATTCCGCTGTGTACTGTGAAGGTCCCTAATTACTGGGGTCACCAGAGGCTGGGAAAGCTGTGTTCTCAGTACCACGCTGTGTAGGTCCCTAATTACTGGGGTCACCAGAGGCTGGGAAAGCTGTGTTCTCAGTACCACGCTGTGTAGGTCCCTAATTACTGGGGTCACCAGAGGCTGGGAAAGCTGTGTTCTCAATACCACGCTGTGTAGGTCCCTAATTACTGGGGTCACCAGAGGCTGGGAAAGCTGTGTTCTCAGTACCACGCTGTGTAGGTCCCTAATTACTGGGGTCACCAGAGGCTGGGAAAGCTGTGTTCTCAGTACCACGCTGTGTAGGTCCCTAATTACTGGGGTCACCAGAGGCTGGGAAAGCTGTGTTCTCAGTACCACGCTGTGTAGGTCCCTAATTACTGGGGTCACCAGAGGCTGGGAAAGCTGTGTTCTCAGTACCACGCTGTGTAGGTCCCTAATTACTGGGGTCACCAGAGGCTGGGAAAGCTGTGTTCTCAGTACCACGCTGTGTAGGTCCCTAATTACTGGGGTCACCAGAGTTTGGGAAAGCTGTGTTCTCAGTACCACGCTGTGTAGGTCCCTAATTACTGGGGTCACCAGAGGCTGGGAAAGCTGTGTTCTCAGTACCACGCTGTGTAGGTCCCTAATTACTGGGGTCACCAGAGGCTGGGAAAGCTGTGTTCTCAGTACCACGCTGTGTAGGTCCCTAATTACTGGGGTCACCAGAGGCTGGGAAAGCTGTGTTCTCAGTACCACGCTGTGTAGGTCCCTAATTACTGGGGTCACCAGAGGCTGGGAAAGCTGTGTTCTCAGTACCACGCTGTGTAGGTCCCTAAATACTGGGGTCACCAGAGGCTGGGAAAGCTGTGTTCTCAGTACCACGCTGTGTAGGTCCCTAATTACTGGGGTCACCAGAGGCTGGGAAAGCTGTGTTCTCAGTACCACGCTGTGTAGGTCCCTAAATACTGGGGTCACCAGAGGCTGGGAAAGCTGTGTTCTCAGTACCACGCTGTGTAGGTCCCTAATTACTGGGGTCACCAGAGGCTGGGAAAGCTGTGTTCTCAGTACCACGCTGTGTAGGTCCCTAATTACTGGGGTCACCAGAGGCTGGGAAAGCTGTGTTCTCAGTACCACGCAGTGTAGGTCCCTAATTACAGGGGTCACCAGAGGCTGGGAAAGCTGTGTTCTCAGTACCACGCTGTGTAGGTCCCTAATTACTGGGGTCACCAGAGGCTGGGAAAGCTGTGTTCTCAGTACCACACTGTGTAGGTCCCTAATTACTGGGGTCACCAGAGGCTGGGAAAGCTGTGTTCTCAGTACCACGCTGTGTAGGTCCCTAATTACTGGGGTCACCAGAGGCTGGGGAAGCTGTGTTCTCAGTACCACGCAGTGTAGGTCCCTAATTACTGGGGTCATCAGAGGCTGAGAAAGCTGTGTTCTCAGTACCACGCTGTGTAGGTCCCTAATTACTGGGGTCACCAGAGGCTGGGAAAGCATGAATTTATATCTGTGAGCCATGGCAGTGTTCAACATATGGTGCTACTTTCGTGTGAGCTACTACAGTTTCCACCCCGTGGTTGTTGTTGCTGTCACTGGTGAAGCACCATATCCTCCAAATTAGGATCCAAGACGCTAATGGTCCTCCTTCTCTCTCCTCTTGGATCCAAGGCGCTAATGGTCCACCTTCTCTCTCCTCTTGGATCCAAGGCGCTAATGGTCCTCCTTCTCTCTCCTCTTGGATCCAAGGCGCTAATGGTCCTCCTTCTCTCTCCTCTTGGATCCAAGGCGCTAATGGTCCTTCTCTCTCCTCTTGGATCCAAGGCGCTAATGGTCCTCCTCTCTCCTCTTGGATCCAAGGCGCTAATGGTCCTCCTTCTCTCTCTCCTCTTGGATCCAAGGCGCTAATGGTCCTCCTTCTCTCTCCTCTTGGATCCAAGGCGCTAATGGTCCTCCTCTCTCATCTTGGATCCAAGGCGCTAATGGTCCTCCTTCTCTCTCCTCTTGGATCCAAGGCGCTAATGGTCCTCCTCTCTCCTCTTGGATCCAAGGCGCTAATGGTCCTCCTTCTCTCTCCTCTTGGATCCAAGGCGCTAATGGTCCACCTTCTCTCTCCTCTTGGATCCAAGGCGCTAATGGTCCTCCTCTCTCCTCTTGGATCCAAGGCGCTAATGGTCCTCCTTCTCTCTCCTCTTGGATCAAAGGCGCTAATGGTCCTCCTTCTCCTCTTGGATCCAAGGCGCTAATGGTCCACCTTCTCTCCCCTCTTGGATCCAAGACGCTAATGGTCCTCCTTCTCTCTCCTCTTGGATCAAAGGCGCTAATGGTCCTCCTTCTCTCTCCTCTTGGATCCAAGGCGCTAATGGTCCTCCTTCTCTCTCATCTTGGATCCAAGGCGCTAATGGTCCACCTTCTCTCTCCTCTTGGATCCAAGGCGCTAATGGTCCTCCTTCTCTCTCCTCTTGGATCCAAGGCGCTAATGGTCCTCCTTCTCTCTCCTCTTGGATCAAAGGCGCTAATGGTCCACCTTCTCTCTCCTCTTGGATCCAAGGCGCTAATGGTCCACCTTCTCTCTCCTCTTGGATCCAAGGCGCTAATGGTCCTCTCTCCTCTTGGATCCAAGGCGCTAATGATCCTCCTCTCTCCTCTTGGATCCAAGGCGCTAATGGTCCTCCTTCTCTCTCCTCTAGGATCCAAGGCACTAATGGTCCTTCTCTCTCTCCTCTTGGATCCAAGGCACTAATGGTCCTCCTTCTCTCTCTCCTCTTGGATCCAAGGCGCTAATGGTCCTTCTATCTCCTCTTGGATCCAAGGCGCTAATGATCCACATTATCTCTCCTCTTGGATCCAAGGCGCTAATGGTCCTCCTTTTCTCTCTCCTCTTGGATCCAAGGCGCTAATGGTCCTCCTCCTCTCCTCTTGGATCCAAGGCGCTAATGGTCCACATTCTCTCTCCTCTTGGATCTAAGGCGCTAATGGTCCCGTGTTTTAGCCTTGAGTCTTCACTTTGTCAGGTCGTCGTGACAGGTACAACATCCGCCGTCGGTGACGAAGGTCACTCGACTTCCAGTCCGTGGTGTTAGTGTTGTGTGTGCTACTGCAGTCTCTATTCCGTGGTGTTAGTGTTGTGCACGCTACTGCAGTCTCTATTCCGTGGTGTTAGTGTTGTGCACGCTTCTGCAGTCTCCAGTCCGTGGTGTTAGTTGCTGTGTGCGCTACTGCAGTCTCCAGTCCGTGGTGTTAGTGTTGTATGTGCTACTGCAGTCTCCAGTCCTTGGTGTTAGTGTTGTGCACGCTACTGCAGTCTCCAGTCCGTGGTGTAGTGTTGTGCACGCTACTGCAGTCTCCAGTCCGTGGTGTTAGTGTTGTGTGCGCTACTGCAGTCTCCAGTCCGTAGTGTTACTGCTGTGTGCGCTACTGCAGTCTCCAGTCCGTGGTGTTAGTGTTGTGTGCGCTACTGCAGTCTCCAGTCTGTGGTGTTAGTGTTGTGTGCTACTGCAGTCTCCAGCCCGCGGTGGAGACTGCTCACCTTTCTTTTACTAGCTGATGGTTTATCATTGTCAGGTTTTTGGCCAATCAAAACATTTCCTTGCTGGGCCACGACAGTTTGTAATATGCAATATGCATTGCATTGTATTGGAGTTAAACGCTACAAAATATTACCATCGTGAAACACTGGGTGATAAGTGGTGGATGTTGTGGTTTAAATTATTTACTAATGAGAAGGACATCAATATCGTATCATTAATCATAGTTTATCGACAGCTTTGTTCTAAATGCAGTGTTCCTACTGCAGTCTAGTGTCTATCTGACTGAGCAAAGTTGCGTAAGTAACAAACAGAAGGTCAGGAATGACTACCGTAACTCGTGAGTACCTATTCATGAATACAACACACCGGTTAGTGTGTTGCAACCTGCTAGCCTGCTATCAGTATCGAGCTTGTTGATTGGCTCTGCAGAGTGCAACTCAATTGAAATTAACACCTGTTTTACTGTTAAGTCCAACTCAAGGACCAACTTCAAATACATTTTCCTCACTTATGTCATATTTGCATCATATCATATTGGACCATAAAAATACGTAGCAATTAACGCTAGTGGTATTATTGCTATTAGGAACAAATATATTTGAATATATCTTACAATGCAGCTGGATGCAATATATATTTATGATAATGCAATATTTGTGTGTTTGATCCAGTGTAAATCACAATAAAGGTATTTACATGTCATATTCGAATGAGTTTTTGAAAGTCAAAAATACATTTGAATCAAAGTCGTGAAGTCAGTTGAACTTGAGTCAAAAACGTGTCGACTCAAGCAACTTTCACCACCTCCATGAGTCAGAGTTGAGTAAAAGTAAGTGAGTCAAAATTGAGTCGACTCAAAAATTGTCTCTCGCTTGAGTCAGAGTTAAGTCAGGGGTAAACGTAAATGAGTCAAAGTTGAGTCGACTAAAAAAAATGTGTCTCCGCTTGAGTCAGTTGAGTCAGCGTCCCTTCGAAAATGAGTCAGAGTCGAGTCAGTCCAAACAAATCGGAGTCGAGCACAACCCTGGCTGCTACATTCTCCAGTACTTCGTGTTGCTGCTGTGTGCGCTAATGCAGTCTCCAGTCCGTGGTGTTACTGCTGTGTGCGCTACTGCAGTCTCCAGTCCGTGGTGTTAGTGCTGTGTGCGCTACTGCAGTCTCTAGTCCGTGGTGTTACTGCTGTGTGCGCTACTGCAGTCTCCAGTCCGTGGTGTTAGTTGTGTGCGCTACTGCAGTCTCCAGTCCGTGGTGTTAGTGTTGTGCGCTACTGCAGTCTCCAGTCTGTGGTGTTAGTGTTGTGCACGCTACTGCAGTCTCTAGTCCGTGGTGTTAGTGTTGTGTGCGCTACGGCAGTCTCCAGTCCGTGGTGTAGTGTTGTGCACGCTACTGCAGTCTCCAGTCCGTGGTGTTAGTGTTGTGCACGCTACTGCAGTCTCTAGTCTGTGGTGTTAGTGTTGTGCACGCTACTGCAGTCTCTAGTCCGTGGTGTTAATCCTGTGTGCGCTACTGCAGTCTCCAGTCCGTGGTGTTAGTGTTGTGCACGCTACTGCAGTCTCTAGTCCGTGGTGTTAATCCTGTGTGCGCTACTGCAGTCTCCAGTCCGTGGTGTTAGTGTTGTGTGCGCTACTGCAGTCTCCAGTCCGTGGTGTACTAACACCACGGACTGGAGACCTCAGTCCACCGGTTAGTGCGTTGTGTGCGCTACTGCAGTCTCCAGTCCGTGGTGTTAGTTGTTGTGTGCGCTACTGCAGTCTCCAGTCCGTGGTGTTAGTTGTAATGTACGCTACTGCAGTCTCCAGTCCGTGGTGTTACTGCTGTGTGCGCTACTGCAGTCTCCAGTCCGTGGTGTTAGTGTTGTGTGCGCTACTGCAGTCTCCAGTCCGTGGTGTTAGTTGCTGTGTGCGCTACTGCATTCTCCAGTCCGTGGTGTTACTGCTGTGTGCGCTACTGCAGTCTCCAGTCCGTGGCGTTAGTGTTGTATGCGCTACTGCAGTCTCCAGTTCGTGGTGTTAGTTGTTGTGTGCGCTACTGCAGTCTCCAGTCCGTAGTGTTACTGCTGTGTGCGCTACTGCAGTCTCCAGTCCGTGGTGTTACTGCTGTGTGTGCTACTGCAGTCTCCAGTCCGTGGTGTTAGTTGTGTGCGCTACTGCAGTCTCCAGTCCGTGGTGTTAGTTGTGTGCGCTACTGCAGTCTCCAGTCTGTGGTGTTAGTGTTATGTGCACTACTGCAGTCTCCAGTCCGTGGTGGAGACTGCTCACCTTTCTTTTACTAGCTGATGGTTTATCATTGTCAGGTTTTTGGCCAATCAAAACATTGCATTGCTTGGCCACGACAGTTTGTAATATGCAATATGCATTGCATTGTATTGAAGTTAAACGCTACAAAATATTACGCTCGTGAAACACTGGGTGATAAGTGGTGGATGTTGAGGTTTAATTTATTTACTAATGAGGACATCAATATCGTATCATTAATCATAGTTTATTGACTGTTGTGTTATAAATGCAGTGTTCCTACTGCAGTCTAGTGTCTATCTGACTGAGCAAAGTTGCGTAAGTAACAAACAGAAGGTCAGGAATGACTACCGTAACTCGTGAGTACCTATTCATGAATACAACACACCGGTTAGTGTGTTGCAACCTGCTAGCCTGCTATCAGTATCGAGCTTGTTAATTGGTTCTGCAGAGTGCAACTCAATTGAAATTAACACCTGTTTTACTTTTAAGTCCAGCTTAAGGACCAACTTCAAATACATTTTCCTCACTTATTTCGTATTTGCATACTATCATATAGGACCATAAAAATACGTAGCAATTAACGATAGTGGTATTATTGCTATTAGGAACATATATATTTGAATATATCTGCAGCTGTATATATTTGCAGCTGGATGCAGTATATATTTATGATAATAAAATATTTGTGTGTTTGATTCAGTGTAAATGCAAATCAAGGTATATCATATTATAGAGTTTAATGCTTGTGCGAGGAACATATTTGATATAGTTAATAAACTAAAAAACATGACCTTTTCCTCGAAAATGTGAAAATCCAATGTTATCCAAATGTTATTATTATGTTGTAATATTTCGGCCACAGGCCTTTATCAAACAGTAAAACATTTCGACACGACGTTTTCCTAACTGCCTCTTTAAAGAGGCAGTTAGGAAAACGTCGTGTCGAAATGTTTTACTGTTTGATAAAGGCCTGTGGCCGAAATATTACAACATAATAACATTGGATTTTCACATTTTCGTGGAAAAGGTCATGTTTTTTTAGTTTATTAATTATATATCATATTATATTCGACATATCATATTCGAATGCGTTTTTGCCAGTCAAAAATACATTTGAATCAAAGTCGTGAAGTCAGTTCAACATGAGTCAAAAATGTGTCGACTCAAGCAACTTTTACCACCTCCATGAGTCAGAGTTGAGTAAAAGTAAGTGAGTCAAAATGGAGTCGACTCAAAATTATTGTGCCTCCCGCTTGAGTCAGAGTTGAGTCATGGTAAAAGCAAATGAGTCAAAGTTGAGTCGACTAAAAAAAATTGGGCCCCACTTGAGTCAGTTGAGTCGGAGTCCCTTCGAAAATGAGTCAGAGTCCAGTCAGTCCAAACAAATCGGAGTGGAGCACAACCCTGACTGCTACATTCTCCAGTACTTTGTGTAGTTGTTGTGTGCGCTACTGCAGTCTCCAGTCCGTGGTGCTAGTTGTAGTGTACGCTACTGCGGTCTCCAGTCCGTGGTGTTAGTGTTGTGTACGCTACTGCAGTCTCCAGTTCGTGGTGTTACTGCTGTGTGCGCTAATGCAGTCCGCAGTCCGTGGTGTTAGTGTTGTGTGCGCTACTGCAGTCTCTAGTCCGTGGTGTTACTGCTGTGTGCGCTACTGCAGTCTCCAGTTCGTGGTGTTAGTGTTGTGTGCGCTACTGCAGTCTCCAGTCCGTGGTGTTAGTTGTAGTGTACGCTACTGCAGTCTCCAGTTCGTGGTGCTAGTTGTAGTGTACGCTACTGCAGTCTCCAGCCCGCGGTGTTACTCTGTGCGCGCTACTGCAGTCTCCAGTCCGTGGTGTTAGTGTTGTGTGCGCTACTGCAGTCTCCAGTCCGTGGTGTTAGTGTTGTGTGCGCTACTGCAGTCTCTAGTCCGTGGTGTTACTGCTGTGTGCGCTACTACAGTCTCCAGTCCGTGGTGTTAGTGTTGTGTACGCTACTGCAGTCTCCAGTTCGTGGTGTTACTGCTGTGTGCGCTAATGCAGTCCGCAGTCCGTGGTGTTAGTGCTGTGTGCGCTACTGCAGTCTCCAGTCCATGGTGTTAGTGCTGTGTGCGCTACTGCAGTCTCCAGTCCGTGGTGTTAGTGTTGTGTGCGCTACTGCAGTCTCCAGTCCGTGGTGTTACTGCTGTGTGCGCTACTGCAGTCTCCAGTCCGTGGTGTTAGTTGTAGTGTACGCTACTGCAGTCTCCCGTCCGTGGTGTTAGTGCTGTGTGCGCTACTGCAGTCTCCAGTCCATGGTGTTAGTGCTGTGTGCGCTACTGCAGTCTCCAGCCCGTGGTGTTAGTGTTGTGTGCGCTACTGCAGTCTCCAGTCCGTGGTGTTACTGTTGTGTGCGCTACTGCAGTCTCCAGTCCGTGGTGTTAGTTGTAGTGTACGCTACTGCAGTCTCCAGTCCGTGGTGTTAGTGTTGTGTGCGCTACTGCAGTCTCCAGTCCGTGGTGTTACTGCTGTGTGTGTGCTACTGCAGTCTCCAGTCCGTGGTGTTAGTGGTATGTGCGCTACTGCAGTCTCCAGCCTGCTGTGTTAGTGTTGTGTGTGCTACTTCAGTCTCCAGTACTTCGAAATTGCAGGTAAAACAATCTGGAATATGAACTGATCGGCAAGTTGCTGCATGCACCATTTGCCCGGTACAACAACGGGTTGTTAAATTCTTACTAACGGCATTTGAACTGCCCGGTTAGCCCAATTTGCGTCACGCTGCGGTTTTTGGCCTCATCACTAGCATGTCATTTTGTCGTATTTTTTTCTGAAAAAAACACTTTTTTAGGAATTATTTAAATTGTAATGCTATTCGCTATTCGCAGTCACATGCTATTCGCAGTCAAGTCTGTGTCTTTCTTCCGAAGATGGGCGTGGCCTGACTGTATCGTGTGCCCCAAGGGAATGTTTCATCAGCTGCCTTCCTGGCGCTTGTCCTGATAGTTCGATAACGATTCCAAGCCTGTTATCATGACGAGCGTCACGCGAGGCGTGACATGCGACTCAACACGTGACGTCACGCTAGGGACAAACACGTTACGTCAGAAACGTAAAGCAACTAGTAACCTGGTAAACTAGTAACCAGGGACGGAGCCCAGTCCACACTATGTAACCAGGGACGGAGCCGAGTCCACACTATGTAACCAGGGACGGAGTCAAGTCCACACTATGTAACCAGGGACGGAGCCCAGTCCACACTATGTAACCAGGGATGGAGTCAAGTCCACTCTATGTAACCAGGGACGGAATCAAGTCCTCACTATGTAACCAGGGACGGAGCCGAGTCCACACTATGTAACCAGGGACGGAGTCAAGTCCACACTATGTAACCAGGGACGGAGCCGAGTCCACACTATGTAACCAGGGACGGAGTCAAGTCCACACTATGTAACCAGGGACGGAGTCAAGTCCACACTATGTAACCAGGGACGGAGTCAGGTCCTCGCTATGTAACCAGGGACGGAGTCAAGTCCACTCTATGTAACCAGAAACAGAGTCAAGTCCTCGCTATGTAACCAGGGACGGAGTCAAGTCCACACTATGTAACCAGGGACGGAGCCGAGTCCACACTATGTAACCAGGGACGGAGTCAAGTCCACACTATGTAACCAGGGACGGAGCCCAGTCCACACTATGTAACCAGGGACGGAGCCGAGTCCACACTATGTAACCAGGGACGGAATCAAGTCCTCACTATGTAACCAGGGACGGAGTCAAGTCACACTATGTAACCAGGGACGGAGTCAAGTCCACACTATGTAATAAAAGACGGAGTCAATTCCACACTATGTAACCAGGGACGGAGTCAAGTCCACACTATGTAACCAGGGACGGAGCCCAGTCCACACTATGTAACCAGGGACGGAATCAAGTCCTCACTATGTAACCAGGGACGGAGTCAAGTCCTCGCTATGTAACCAGGGATGGAGTCAAGTCCTCACTATGTAACCAGGGACGGAGTCAAGTCCACACTATGTAACAAGGGACGGAGTCAAGTCCACACTATGTAACCAGGGACGGAGTCAGGTCCTCGCTATGTAACCAGGGACGGAGTCAAGTCCACTCTATGTAACCAGAAACAGAGTCAAGTCCTCGCTATGTAACCAGGGATGGATTCAAGTCCATACTATGTTACCAGGGACGGAGTCAAGTCCTCGCTATGTAACCAGGGATGGGGTCAAGTCCACACTATGTAACCAGGGACGGAGTCAAGTCCACACTATTTAATAAAGGACGGAGTCAAGTCCTCGCTATGTAACCAGGGACGGAGTCAAGTCCTCGCTATGTAACCAGGGATGGAGTCAAGTCCATACTATGTAACCAGGGACGGAGTCAAGTCCTCGCTATGTAACCAGGGACGGAGTCAAGTCCACACTATGTAACCAGGGACGGAGCCCAGTCCACACTATGTAACCAGGGACGGAGTCAAGTCCTCACTATGTAACCAGGGACGGAGTCAAGCCCACACTATGTAATAAAGGACAGAGTCAAGTCCTCGCTATGTAACCAGGGACGGAGTCAAGTCCACACTATGTAACCAGGGACGGAGTCAAGTCCACACTATGTAACCAGGGACGGAGTCAAGTCCACACTATGTAACCAGGGACAGAGTCAAGTCCACACTATGTAATCAGGGACGGAGTCAAGTCCACGCTATGGAGTTCGGTGCGGAGACAGCACCGACCGTGGGTTTCGACTCCCACCGAGTCATCCGCGTTATTGTCTTGTTCGACTCAATGAGGCCCTTGGGAAAGACCTCGTAAACACAATCCCTAAGACAGAAGGAGAATGCAAACCTTCTGTAATTGTGCAAAAGATGGAGACGGAAAACAGAGGTGAGACGGAACAAAGGGAGGGAAAAACCATCGGGGCCATGGCCGGCTAAATGTTGGCACGTTTCCTGATTTTAATAAAAAGTCAGCATAGTTTACTACTGTCTTTTTAAATCCGTTATTGATGCACAAGCAAGCGAAAGATGGCCATTTTTTAAATTGTATCGGACTTTCGAGGATTTGCCCCCAGACAATCTGTTTCGGTGTTATATTCACCCTTATTGGTAAGTGACCCGTAGGAAGCGCGTGCAGAGCAATATCACTCTGTTCATGATTTCAGATATGCTAAATTTGTTATCAAAATGATAACTTTAAAAGTATGTAAGAAATATATGATTGTCTTAATCCTCTCCAGTGCCTCGCCATGCCACCCTCTCGGTTTTTCGGGAATAACTCGCGTGTTTATCAACCGATTGCCATGAAACTTTCAGTATCATAATTTTGAATACGTTGATACATACTCTAAAAAATCAAACTTCTACTTCCCTTGAACCGTGACCTATGACCTGTTTCTGAAGGTCATGTCAGGCGCAGCTGGCGTCCCGTAGTAACTTGTGCACTTTCCCAGTGTTTGTTGTTCAAGAGCGTATGCACAGGTATTAATAGGTGATATGTATGGTTTCTACTGAGATCATGAACTCCGTTGACCTTTTGAGAGGTCAACCGAGGTCACTGACCTCCGATGACCTGAGATGACTTTTTTGGTCTCCTGCAGTTTCTAGGACATCTTATGACGCTGATTTCAAATTTGGCATCCATTTTACATAATTATATTTTCCACTGGGGTCATGCACTTTCACAGGTCAACCGAGGTCTGACCTCCGATGACCTAAGATGACCTTTTGACATCCCGTGGATTTTAAGAGCATTTCACGGCCAAGTATGCTTTGCAGATCTCTACCAACTGTAGATAATCACAAAACAGCCGTCTATGTTGGACAAGCATGACTGCGGATATCTAATAGTGATATTAGATCAAAGGTCAAAGGTGAAATCAGGTCATCAGGTCAAAAGTCAAAAGGGATCTAGAGTTAATGGAAATGCATTCCTCTAACGACAAATAAATATGTTGCATTTTGATTCACGACTCTAGCTCGATTGTAATTAAATATGCACGATTAACATGCACGATTTGGATGACATTGACATGACCTGAGAGGTCATCTAATAAACCGGGACCTTCAAATCGAATATCAAAAGTTGGTTAAAGTTGGTTAAACCTCATCGATACTTACATAATTGATATATAGGGAGACATTGTGATTAGAAAACATTGGACATTTTACGTGTTCGTGAAAAGTGTGTAATATGACTGTCGACGGCGTGTCTTATTTCATGCAAAACACTCCCATGACGTGTAATGAGTTCCAATACAGCCACTGCGCGAAACATACACTCATTCGACACGGCAAACCCATGGTCAGTGTTTGTATTGCTGTTCAGTTTGAGAGCACGGTCGATGACCGGTGGCGAGCGAGGCTCAGTGACTATAATTTAGCAGCGTCATCTCAGCTGCTTACACTGCTGCACACGCGCCATTGTTAGCCGAGGCACCCTCTACCGCGGGAAAATACCGGACACTGCAGCGTCTCCGGTCACGAGCTGGCGGTCAGACATGGATAGCAACTCAGGTCAGGCATGGATAGCAACTCACCAGTGGCACAGTCATACATGGATAGCAACTCAGGCAGTGGCACGGTCAGACATGGATAGCAACTCAGGCAGTGGCAAGGTCAGATATGGATAGCAACTCCGCCAGTGGCACGGTGAGGCATAGATAGCAACTCAGGCAGTGGCATGGTGAGGCATGGATAGCAACTCACCAGTGGCACAGTCATACATGGATAGCAACTCACCAGTGGCACAGTCATACATGGATAGCAACTCACCAGTGGCACGGTCAGACATGGATAGCAACTCAGGCAGTGGCACGGTGAGGCATGGATAGCAACTCACCAGTGGCGCGGTCAGGCATGGATAGCAACTCAGGCAGTGGCACGGTCAGACATGGATAGCAACTCAGGCAGTGGCGCGGTGAGGCATGGATAGCAACTCAGGCAGTGGCACGGTGAGGCATGGATAGCAACTCACCAGTGGCACGGTCAGACATGGATAGCAACTCCGACAGTGGCGCGGTCAGGCATGGATAGCAACTCAGGCAGTGGCACGGTGAGGCATGGATAGCAACTCAGGCAGTGGCACGGTGAGGCATGGATAGCAACTCACCAGTGGCACGGTGAGGCATGGATAGCAACTCAGGCAGCTTCTTGGTCACCTCCACAGATGCTCGGGATTCGAAATAAAGATTAAATATGTAAATACGATTAAATATAAATATTAAATAGTACGAATTGTTGTATTACCGAGCGGGCGCGAAGCGCCTGTGAGGCTTATCGTCAACTTACTAGACACATTTACATTTGACCTGGCCAGGCCCAGCCCGGCCCGGACCGATACGGCCGTAGAGACGCTTTTGGGAGGCTAATAACTTTACAGTGACAGGGTCAGGCATGGATAGGCTATATTCTATCTATACTATCTTCTGCTCCGATTGAGATCGGTTTTTCACCATTGATTAGGTTTAAATGAGGCATGCAACATATGGGGCATTATTGGCCCTTAGCGTACGCCAAAGCGTACTGTGGTACCACCCCTGTCAGTCCAGTTTGTTGAAGCGATTAGGCGCAATTTTCCTATAAAATCAGTGATTTGACCTGCCCCACTTTTGCGCGTGACACGCGCTGTGGTACCACCCCCGTCAGAACGCACCATACCAACAACAACATTTATTTGTTGGCTATCCATGCCTATCCATGCCCTATTCGGCGGCCAAAATTACGTTAACCTGCGGGGGGTCAGATTCTGCCCCCCCCCAGAGATCTCAAGAACCGCTCGGTCGATTTCGATTGGAAAAATGCTATTTGATTCGTCATGGCAAGATTAATTTTAGGGGCCCGAAATTTATTTTGTGTAAAAAAATGGGGGCCAGGGGGCAAACAAACGATTTTTTGTCTGGTTTGGGGGGGGGGGGGGGGTTGAAAGGTCATTGCGGCGATGTGGTTTGGCCGATTTGCATGCCCAAAGCATTTTTGGGCTTTAAATGTACTGGTCTTTAATATACCAAAAGATAAATACCAAAATCAAAATCATAGGAGTATTCAGGGGATGTAAAATGGGGGGGGGGGGGCATTTTCTAATTACAAATTTGTGCTGTTCGGGATTGTTTGGGACGTCGTGAACATCAGATGTGGGCATTACTTGCCCTAATTTGTTAAATTTAATATATTGCGCATAGGCGGATCCAGGAAAACAACGTGGGGGCACCATGCGAGTAACGCTATTATCATCTTCCTAATTTGAAGTTGGACCTAATTTGAGGTATGGTATCGCCTCCCAATTGTTGTACCTGAGTGTGCCTCTGCCAACGAACATGTATGCACCGAATATATATGATGCATATTGCATTGACAATTTTCTGGCGCATTTATTGCACCGCAAACTACGAAAAAAGTATGCGCAGCATAACCTCATTCGTAACACCCTCCCCAAAACAGGAGCCTGGCACCGCCTCTGCTGACCCGATTTTGTTCAAAATTTTGACATAACACGCGCCATTAAAAGTTAGGAAAAGTCACAAAGTTTCAAGACGCTAGGCCTAACGGTATAGAAGCAGTAGGTGAAAAACCACCGGGGGGAAGGGGGGGGGGGGGGCAGAATCTGCCCGCCGCAGGGAATAGGGCTAGGGCTTGAGAACACGTGAGCACTTGAAGAAATAAGAGTGTCGGTTTACATTCTTATGATGTATCTCAGAAACTACTTGGCCGATTATGGCGAAATTGTGTGTGCTGCTCCCGACTGACATCCTAGCAAGATTCTTCATGATGAATCGGAAGTTGCATGGCACGTGCGCACGTGCGAACCCCTTTTTACTATCTTCGAAACTACGTGACCTATTGAGCTGAAATTGTGCATCTAGGTTAGGGCATGCCTGCTGGAGCTAATAGTAAAGCAGGTCTGCTTTAGACGTGCCGAGAGTTACACCAATATGCACTTGCGCACGCGCGCCACCGTATTTCAGAGCTCGAAAACTACTGGACTAACGAGGTGAAAACTACTGGACTACGAGGTGAAAATTGGCATACATGTTAAGGAAGGGCTGTTAACAGATTTGCACTTGACGGAACTTTTGAGTCACTATGCATGTGTTCACTGCACACGTGCGGACCACTATTTTATATCTCTGAAACTACTTGCCCGATTCAGCAAAACGTTTCTATGCATACTAGGGCATAACCACGGTTAAACTATGGAACGTTTTACTCATCATTGGGACACAGTCAATGCGCACGTGTGATCCCGTACCGTTTCATATTTCAAATCTGTTTTAGCTTTACCAGAGCACGCCCGCACGGTCATCGACCAAAAAGTCGTTTTACTGGTATTATTTAGGTAGGTATGAAAATAGGCAATGCTCAGTAGCACGGTAACACATGACAGCAAATGGACATCGTTTTTGTAATCATTAATATCTGGTACAGAAAATGACCGATATAGTTACTGCTGAAAAAATAATATATTCAGACATACATACAGACGTCCTTTTCATAATCTATACCCAAAAGCTCACAATCAGTCTCATTTATCATACAAGTTTAAGCTTAATTTTCGAAGCTGGATGACGAAACACAGGAGAATTAAATCTATAGCGGCATCACACACACTCACTCTCACTCTCACTCTCACAGAGTCAGTCACTCTGTCAGTCAGTCAGTCAGTCAGTCAGTCAGTCAGTCAGTCAGTCAGTCAGTCAGTCAGTCAGTCAGTCAGTCAGTCAGTCAGTCAGTCAGTCAGTCAGTCAGTCAGTCAGTCAGTCAGTCAGTCAGTCAGTCAGTCAGTCAGTCAGTCAGTCAGTCAGTCAGTCAGTCAGTCAGTCAGTCAGTCAGTCAGTCAGTCAGTCAGTCAGTCAGTCAGTCAGTCAGTCAGTCAGTCAGTCAGTCAGTCAGTCAGTCAGTCAGTCAGTCAGTCAGTCAGTCAGTCAGTCAGTCAGTCAGTCAGTCAGTCAGTCAGTCAGTCAGTCAGTCAGTCAGTCAGTCAGTCAGTCAGTCAGTCAGTCAGTCAGTCAGTCAGTCAGTCAGTCAGTCAGTCAGTCAGTCAGTCAGTCAGTCAGTCAGTCAGTCAGTCAGTCAGTCAGTCAGTCAGTCAGTCAGTCAGTCAGTCAGTCAGTCAGTCAGTCAGTCAGTCAGTCAGTCAGTCAGTCAGTCAGTCAGTCAGTCAGTCAGTCAGTCAGTCAGTCAGTCAGTCAGTCAGTCAGTCAGTCAGTCAGTCAGTCAGTCAGTCAGTCAGTCAGTCAGTCAGTCAGTCAGTCAGTCAGTCAGTCAGTCAGTCAGTCAGTCAGTCAGTCAGTCAGTCAGTCAGTCAGTCAGTCAGTCAGTCAGTCAGTCAGTCAGTCAGTCAGTCAGTCAGTCAGTCAGTCAGTCAGTCAGTCAGTCAGTCAGTCAGTCAGTCAGTCAGTCAGTCAGTCAGTCAGTCAGTCAGTCAGTCAGTCAGTCAGTCAGTCAGTCAGTCAGTCAGTCAGTCAGTCAGTCAGTCAGTCAGTCAGTCAGTCAGTCAGTCAGTCAGTCAGTCAGTCAGTCAGTCAGTCAGTCAGTCAGTCAGTCAGTCAGTCAGTCAGTCAGTCAGTCAGTCAGTCAGTCAGTCAGTCAGTCAGTCAGTCAGTCAGTCAGTCAGTCAGTCAGTCAGTCAGTCAGTCAGTCAGTCAGTCAGTCAGTCAGTCAGTCAGTCAGTCAGTCAGTCAGTCAGTCAGTCAGTCAGTCAGTCAGTCAGTCAGTCAGTCAGTCAGTCAGTCAGTCAGTCAGTCAGTCAGTCAGTCAGTCAGTCAGTCAGTCAGTCAGTCAGTCAGTCAGTCAGTCAGTCAGTCAGTCAGTCAGTCAGTCAGTCAGTCAGTCAGTCAGTCAGTCAGTCAGTCAGTCAGTCAGTCAGTCAGTCAGTCAGTCAGTCAGTCAGTCAGTCAGTCAGTCAGTCAGTCAGTCAGTCAGTCAGTCAGTCAGTCAGTCAGTCAGTCAGTCAGTCAGTCAGTCAGTCAGTCAGTCAGTCAGTCAGTCAGTCAGTCAGTCAGTCAGTCAGTCAGTCAGTCAGTCAGTCAGTCAGTCAGTCAGTCAGTCAGTCAGTCAGTCAGTCAGTCAGTCAGTCAGTCAGTCAGTCAGTCAGTCAGTCAGTCAGTCAGTCAGTCAGTCAGTCAGTCAGTCAGTCAGTCAGTCAGTCAGTCAGTCAGTCAGTCAGTCAGTCAGTCAGTCAGTCAGTCAGTCAGTCAGTCAGTCAGTCAGTCAGTCAGTCAGTCAGTCAGTCAGTCAGTCAGTCAGTCAGTCAGTCAGTCAGTCAGTCAGTCAGTCAGTCAGTCAGTCAGTCAGTCAGTCAGTCAGTCAGTCAGTCAGTCAGTCAGTCAGTCAGTCAGTCAGTCAGTCAGTCAGTCAGTCAGTCAGTCAGTCAGTCAGTCAGTCAGTCAGTCAGTCAGTCAGTCAGTCAGTCAGTCAGTCAGTCAGTCAGTCAGTCAGTCAGTCAGTCAGTCAGTCAGTCAGTCAGTCAGTCAGTCAGTCAGTCAGTCAGTCAGTCAGTCAGTCAGTCAGTCAGTCAGTCAGTCAGTCAGTCAGTCAGTCAGTCAGTCAGTCAGTCAGTCAGTCAGTCAGTCAGTCAGTCAGTCAGTCAGTCAGTCAGTCAGTCAGTCAGTCAGTCAGTCAGTCAGTCAGTCAGTCAGTCAGTCAGTCAGTCAGTCAGTCAGTCAGTCAGTCAGTCAGTCAGTCAGTCAGTCAGTCAGTCAGTCAGTCAGTCAGTCAGTCAGTCAGTCAGTCAGTCAGTCAGTCAGTCAGTCAGTCAGTCAGTCAGTCAGTCAGTCAGTCAGTCAGTCAGTCAGTCAGTCAGTCAGTCAGTCAGTCAGTCAGTCAGTCAGTCAGTCAGTCAGTCAGTCAGTCAGTCAGTCAGTCAGTCAGTCAGTCAGTCAGTCAGTCAGTCAGTCAGTCAGTCAGTCAGTCAGTCAGTCAGTCAGTCAGTCAGTCAGTCAGTCAGTCAGTCAGTCAGTCAGTCAGTCAGTCAGTCAGTCAGTCAGTCAGTCAGTCAGTCAGTCAGTCAGTCAGTCAGTCAGTCAGTCAGTCAGTCAGTCAGTCAGTCAGTCAGTCAGTCAGTCAGTCAGTCAGTCAGTCAGTCAGTCAGTCAGTCAGTCAGTCAGTCAGTCAGTCAGTCAGTCAGTCAGTCAGTCAGTCAGTCAGTCAGTCAGTCAGTCAGTCAGTCAGTCAGTCAGTCAGTCAGTCAGTCAGTCAGTCAGTCAGTCAGTCAGTCAGTCAGTCAGTCAGTCAGTCAGTCAGTCAGTCAGTCAGTCAGTCAGTCAGTCAGTCAGTCAGTCAGTCAGTCAGTCAGTCAGTCAGTCAGTCAGTCAGTCAGTCAGTCAGTCAGTCAGTCAGTCAGTCAGTCAGTCAGTCAGTCAGTCAGTCAGTCAGTCAGTCAGTCAGTCAGTCAGTCAGTCAGTCAGTCAGTCAGTCAGTCAGTCAGTCAGTCAGTCAGTCAGTCAGTCAGTCAGTCAGTCAGTCAGTCAGTCAGTCAGTCAGTCAGTCAGTCAGTCAGTCAGTCAGTCAGTCAGTCAGTCAGTCAGTCAGTCAGTCAGTCAGTCAGTCAGTCAGTCAGTCAGTCAGTCAGTCAGTCAGTCAGTCAGTCAGTCAGTCAGTCAGTCAGTCAGTCAGTCAGTCAGTCAGTCAGTCAGTCAGTCAGTCAGTCAGTCAGTCAGTCAGTCAGTCAGTCAGTCAGTCAGTCAGTCAGTCAGTCAGTCAGTCAGTCAGTCAGTCAGTCAGTCAGTCAGTCAGTCAGTCAGTCAGTCAGTCAGTCAGTCAGTCAGTCAGTCAGTCAGTCAGTCAGTCAGTCAGTCAGTCAGTCAGTCAGTCAGTCAGTCAGTCAGTCAGTCAGTCAGTCAGTCAGTCAGTCAGTCAGTCAGTCAGTCAGTCAGTCAGTCAGTCAGTCAGTCAGTCAGTCAGTCAGTCAGTCAGTCAGTCAGTCAGTCAGTCAGTCAGTCAGTCAGTCAGTCAGTCAGTCAGTCAGTCAGTCAGTCAGTCAGTCAGTCAGTCAGTCAGTCAGTCAGTCAGTCAGTCAGTCAGTCAGTCAGTCAGTCAGTCAGTCAGTCAGTCAGTCAGTCAGTCAGTCAGTCAGTCAGTCAGTCAGTCAGTCAGTCAGTCAGTCAGTCAGTCAGTCAGTCAGTCAGTCAGTCAGTCAGTCAGTCAGTCAGTCAGTCAGTCAGTCAGTCAGTCAGTCAGTCAGTCAGTCAGTCAGTCAGTCAGTCAGTCAGTCAGTCAGTCAGTCAGTCAGTCAGTCAGTCAGTCAGTCAGTCAGTCAGTCAGTCAGTCAGTCAGTCAGTCAGTCAGTCAGTCAGTCAGTCAGTCAGTCAGTCAGTCAGTCAGTCAGTCAGTCAGTCAGTCAGTCAGTCAGTCAGTCAGTCAGTCAGTCAGTCAGTCAGTCAGTCAGTCAGTCAGTCAGTCAGTCAGTCAGTCAGTCAGTCAGTCAGTCAGTCAGTCAGTCAGTCAGTCAGTCAGTCAGTCAGTCAGTCAGTCAGTCAGTCAGTCAGTCAGTCAGTCAGTCAGTCAGTCAGTCAGTCAGTCAGTCAGTCAGTCAGTCAGTCAGTCAGTCAGTCAGTCAGTCAGTCAGTCAGTCAGTCAGTCAGTCAGTCAGTCAGTCAGTCAGTCAGTCAGTCAGTCAGTCAGTCAGTCAGTCAGTCAGTCAGTCAGTCAGTCAGTCAGTCAGTCAGTCAGTCAGTCAGTCAGTCAGTCAGTCAGTCAGTCAGTCAGTCAGTCAGTCAGTCAGTCAGTCAGTCAGTCAGTCAGTCAGTCAGTCAGTCAGTCAGTCAGTCAGTCAGTCAGTCAGTCAGTCAGTCAGTCAGTCAGTCAGTCAGTCAGTCAGTCAGTCAGTCAGTCAGTCAGTCAGTCAGTCAGTCAGTCAGTCAGTCAGTCAGTCAGTCAGTCAGTCAGTCAGTCAGTCAGTCAGTCAGTCAGTCAGTCAGTCAGTCAGTCAGTCAGTCAGTCAGTCAGTCAGTCAGTCAGTCAGTCAGTCAGTCAGTCAGTCAGTCAGTCAGTCAGTCAGTCAGTCAGTCAGTCAGTCAGTCAGTCAGTCAGTCAGTCAGTCAGTCAGTCAGTCAGTCAGTCAGTCAGTCAGTCAGTCAGTCAGTCAGTCAGTCAGTCAGTCAGTCAGTCAGTCAGTCAGTCAGTCAGTCAGTCAGTCAGTCAGTCAGTCAGTCAGTCAGTCAGTCAGTCAGTCAGTCAGTCAGTCAGTCAGTCAGTCAGTCAGTCAGTCAGTCAGTCAGTCAGTCAGTCAGTCAGTCAGTCAGTCAGTCAGTCAGTCAGTCAGTCAGTCAGTCAGTCAGTCAGTCAGTCAGTCAGTCAGTCAGTCAGTCAGTCAGTCAGTCAGTCAGTCAGTCAGTCAGTCAGTCAGTCAGTCAGTCAGTCAGTCAGTCAGTCAGTCAGTCAGTCAGTCAGTCAGTCAGTCAGTCAGTCAGTCAGTCAGTCAGTCAGTCAGTCAGTCAGTCAGTCAGTCAGTCAGTCAGTCAGTCAGTCAGTCAGTCAGTCAGTCAGTCAGTCAGTCAGTCAGTCAGTCAGTCAGTCAGTCAGTCAGTCAGTCAGTCAGTCAGTCAGTCAGTCAGTCAGTCAGTCAGTCAGTCAGTCAGTCAGTCAGTCAGTCAGTCAGTCAGTCAGTCAGTCAGTCAGTCAGTCAGTCAGTCAGTCAGTCAGTCAGTCAGTCAGTCAGTCAGTCAGTCAGTCAGTCAGTCAGTCAGTCAGTCAGTCAGTCAGTCAGTCAGTCAGTCAGTCAGTCAGTCAGTCAGTCAGTCAGTCAGTCAGTCAGTCAGTCAGTCAGTCAGTCAGTCAGTCAGTCAGTCAGTCAGTCAGTCAGTCAGTCAGTCAGTCAGTCAGTCAGTCAGTCAGTCAGTCAGTCAGTCAGTCAGTCAGTCAGTCAGTCAGTCAGTCAGTCAGTCAGTCAGTCAGTCAGTCAGTCAGTCAGTCAGTCAGTCAGTCAGTCAGTCAGTCAGTCAGTCAGTCAGTCAGTCAGTCAGTCAGTCAGTCAGTCAGTCAGTCAGTCAGTCAGTCAGTCAGTCAGTCAGTCAGTCAGTCAGTCAGTCAGTCAGTCAGTCAGTCAGTCAGTCAGTCAGTCAGTCAGTCAGTCAGTCAGTCAGTCAGTCAGTCAGTCAGTCAGTCAGTCAGTCAGTCAGTCAGTCAGTCAGTCAGTCAGTCAGTCAGTCAGTCAGTCAGTCAGTCAGTCAGTCAGTCAGTCAGTCAGTCAGTCAGTCAGTCAGTCAGTCAGTCAGTCAGTCAGTCAGTCAGTCAGTCAGTCAGTCAGTCAGTCAGTCAGTCAGTCAGTCAGTCAGTCAGTCAGTCAGTCAGTCAGTCAGTCAGTCAGTCAGTCAGTCAGTCAGTCAGTCAGTCAGTCAGTCAGTCAGTCAGTCAGTCAGTCAGTCAGTCAGTCAGTCAGTCAGTCAGTCAGTCAGTCAGTCAGTCAGTCAGTCAGTCAGTCAGTCAGTCAGTCAGTCAGTCAGTCAGTCAGTCAGTCAGTCAGTCAGTCAGTCAGTCAGTCAGTCAGTCAGTCAGTCAGTCAGTCAGTCAGTCAGTCAGTCAGTCAGTCAGTCAGTCAGTCAGTCAGTCAGTCAGTCAGTCAGTCAGTCAGTCAGTCAGTCAGTCAGTCAGTCAGTCAGTCAGTCAGTCAGTCAGTCAGTCAGTCAGTCAGTCAGTCAGTCAGTCAGTCAGTCAGTCAGTCAGTCAGTCAGTCAGTCAGTCAGTCAGTCAGTCAGTCAGTCAGTCAGTCAGTCAGTCAGTCAGTCAGTCAGTCAGTCAGTCAGTCAGTCAGTCAGTCAGTCAGTCAGTCAGTCAGTCAGTCAGTCAGTCAGTCAGTCAGTCAGTCAGTCAGTCAGTCAGTCAGTCAGTCAGTCAGTCAGTCAGTCAGTCAGTCAGTCAGTCAGTCAGTCAGTCAGTCAGTCAGTCAGTCAGTCAGTCAGTCAGTCAGTCAGTCAGTCAGTCAGTCAGTCAGTCAGTCAGTCAGTCAGTCAGTCAGTCAGTCAGTCAGTCAGTCAGTCAGTCAGTCAGTCAGTCAGTCAGTCAGTCAGTCAGTCAGTCAGTCAGTCAGTCAGTCAGTCAGTCAGTCAGTCAGTCAGTCAGTCAGTCAGTCAGTCAGTCAGTCAGTCAGTCAGTCAGTCAGTCAGTCAGTCAGTCAGTCAGTCAGTCAGTCAGTCAGTCAGTCAGTCAGTCAGTCAGTCAGTCAGTCAGTCAGTCAGTCAGTCAGTCAGTCAGTCAGTCAGTCAGTCAGTCAGTCAGTCAGTCAGTCAGTCAGTCAGTCAGTCAGTCAGTCAGTCAGTCAGTCAGTCAGTCAGTCAGTCAGTCAGTCAGTCAGTCAGTCAGTCAGTCAGTCAGTCAGTCAGTCAGTCAGTCAGTCAGTCAGTCAGTCAGTCAGTCAGTCAGTCAGTCAGTCAGTCAGTCAGTCAGTCAGTCAGTCAGTCAGTCAGTCAGTCAGTCAGTCAGTCAGTCAGTCAGTCAGTCAGTCAGTCAGTCAGTCAGTCAGTCAGTCAGTCAGTCAGTCAGTCAGTCAGTCAGTCAGTCAGTCAGTCAGTCAGTCAGTCAGTCAGTCAGTCAGTCAGTCAGTCAGTCAGTCAGTCAGTCAGTCAGTCAGTCAGTCAGTCAGTCAGTCAGTCAGTCAGTCAGTCAGTCAGTCAGTCAGTCAGTCAGTCAGTCAGTCAGTCAGTCAGTCAGTCAGTCAGTCAGTCAGTCAGTCAGTCAGTCAGTCAGTCAGTCAGTCAGTCAGTCAGTCAGTCAGTCAGTCAGTCAGTCAGTCAGTCAGTCAGTCAGTCAGTCAGTCAGTCAGTCAGTCAGTCAGTCAGTCAGTCAGTCAGTCAGTCAGTCAGTCAGTCAGTCAGTCAGTCAGTCAGTCAGTCAGTCAGTCAGTCAGTCAGTCAGTCAGTCAGTCAGTCAGTCAGTCAGTCAGTCAGTCAGTCAGTCAGTCAGTCAGTCAGTCAGTCAGTCAGTCAGTCAGTCAGTCAGTCAGTCAGTCAGTCAGTCAGTCAGTCAGTCAGTCAGTCAGTCAGTCAGTCAGTCAGTCAGTCAGTCAGTCAGTCAGTCAGTCAGTCAGTCAGTCAGTCAGTCAGTCAGTCAGTCAGTCAGTCAGTCAGTCAGTCAGTCAGTCAGTCAGTCAGTCAGTCAGTCAGTCAGTCAGTCAGTCAGTCAGTCAGTCAGTCAGTCAGTCAGTCAGTCAGTCAGTCAGTCAGTCAGTCAGTCAGTCAGTCAGTCAGTCAGTCAGTCAGTCAGTCAGTCAGTCAGTCAGTCAGTCAGTCAGTCAGTCAGTCAGTCAGTCAGTCAGTCAGTCAGTCAGTCAGTCAGTCAGTCAGTCAGTCAGTCAGTCAGTCAGTCAGTCAGTCAGTCAGTCAGTCAGTCAGTCAGTCAGTCAGTCAGTCAGTCAGTCAGTCAGTCAGTCAGTCAGTCAGTCAGTCAGTCAGTCAGTCAGTCAGTCAGTCAGTCAGTCAGTCAGTCAGTCAGTCAGTCAGTCAGTCAGTCAGTCAGTCAGTCAGTCAGTCAGTCAGTCAGTCAGTCAGTCAGTCAGTCAGTCAGTCAGTCAGTCAGTCAGTC
>JAXIVJ010000665.1:170000-175000 GCA_036785665.1 Chirona hameri
TGTCTGTCTGTCTGGCTGTCTGTCTGTCTGGCTGTCTGTCTGTCTGGCTGTCTGTCTGTCTGGCTGTCTGTCTGTCTGTCTGGCTGTCTGTCTGTCTGGCTGTCTGTCTGTCTGGCTGTCTGTCTGTCTGGCTGTCTGTCTGTCTGGCTGTCTGTCTGTCTGGCTGTCTGTCTGTCTGGCTGTCTGTCTGTCTGGCTGTCTGTCTGTCTGGCTGTCTGTCTGTCTGGCTGTCTGGCTGTCTGTCTGTCTGGCTGTCTGTCTGTCTGGCTGTCTGTCTGTCTGGCTGTCTGTCTGTCTGGCTGTCTGTCTGTCTGGCTGTCTGTCTGTCTGGCTGTCTGTCTGTCTGGCTGTCTGTCTGTCTGTCTGGCTGTCTGGCTGTCTGTCTGGCTGTCTGGCTGTCTGTCTGGCTGTCTGGCTGTCTGTCTGGCTGTCTGGCTGTCTGTCTGGCTGTCTGGCTGTCTGTCTGGCTGTCTGGCTGTCTGGCTGTCTGTCTGGCTGTCTGTCTGTCTGGCTGTCTGTCTGTCTGGCTGTCTGTCTGTCTGGCTGTCTGTCTGTCTGGCTGTCTGTCTGTCTGGCTGTCTGTCTGTCTGGCTGTCTGTCTGTCTGGCTGTCTGTCTGGCTGTCTGGCTGTCTGTCTGTCTGGCTGTCTGTCTGTCTGTCTGGCTGTCTGTCTGTCTGGCTGTCTGTCTGTCTGGCTGTCTGTCTGTCTGGCTGTCTGTCTGTCTGGCTGTCTGTCTGGCTGTCTGTCTGGCTGTCTGGCTGTCTGTCTGTCTGGCTGTCTGTCTGGCTGTCTGTCTGTCTGGCTGTCTGGCTGTCTGTCTGTCTGGCTGTCTGGCTGGCTGTCTGGCTGTCTGGCTGTCTGTCTGTCTGGCTGTCTGTCTGTCTGGCTGTCTGTCTGTCTGGCTGTCTGTCTGTCTGGCTGTCTGGCTGGCTGGCTGTCTGGCTGGCTGGCTGTCTGGCTGGCTGGCTGTCTGGCTGGCTGGCTGTCTGGCTGGCTGGCTGTCTGGCTGGCTGGCTGTCTGGCTGGCTGGCTGTCTGGCTGGCTGGCTGTCTGGCTGGCTGGCTGTCTGGCTGGCTGGCTGTCTGGCTGGCTGGCTGTCTGGCTGGCTGGCTGTCTGGCTGGCTGGCTGGCTGGCTGGCTGGCTGGCTGGCTGGCTGGCTGGCTGGCTGGCTGGCTGGCTGGCTGGCTGGCTGGCTGGCTGGCTGTCTGGCTGGCTGTCTGGCTGGCTGGCTGGCTGTCTGGCTGGCTGTCTGGCTGTCTGTCTGGCTGGCTGTCTGTCTGGCTGGCTGTCTGTCTGGCTGGCTGTCTGTCTGGCTGGCTGTCTGGCTGGCTGTCTGTCTGTCTGTCTGTCTGTCTGGCTGTCTGTCTGGCTGGCTGTCTGTCTGGCTGGCTGTCTGTCTGGCTGGCTGTCTGTCTGGCTGGCTGTCTGTCTGTCTGGCTGTCTGTCTGGCTGGCTGGCTGGCTGTCTGGCTGGCTGGCTGGCTGGCTGGCTGGCTGGCTGGCTGGCTGGCTGGCTGGCTGGCTGGCTGGCTGGCTGGCTGGCTGGCTGGCTGGCTGGCTGGCTGGCTGGC
Organism: Chirona hameri; assembly: GCA_036785665.1. NCBI lineage: Eukaryota > Metazoa > Arthropoda > Thecostraca > Balanomorpha > Balanidae > Chirona > Chirona hameri. The sequence goes on from JAXIVJ010000665.1 coordinate 171,573, forward strand.
TGGCTGGCTGGCTGGCTGGCTGGCTGGCTGGCTGGCTGGCTGGCTGGCTGGCTGGCTGGCTGGCTGGCTGGCTGGCTGTCTGGCTGTCTGGCTGTCTGGCTGTCTGGCTGTCTGGCTGGCTGGCTGTCTGGCTGTCTGGCTGTCTGGCTGTCTGGCTGTCTGGCTGTCTGGCTGTCTGGCTGTCTGGCTGTCTGGCTGTCTGGCTGTCTGGCTGTCTGGCTGTCTGGCTGTCTGGCTGTCTGGCTGTCTGGCTGTCTGGCTGTCTGGCTGTCTGGCTGTCTGGCTGTCTGGCTGTCTGGCTGTCTGGCTGTCTGGCTGTCTGGCTGTCTGGCTGTCTGGCTGTCTGGCTGTCTGGCTGTCTGGCTGTCTGGCTGTCTGGCTGTCTGGCTGTCTGGCTGTCTGGCTGTCTGGCTGTCTGGCTGTCTGGCTGTCTGGCTGTCTGGCTGTCTGGCTGTCTGGCTGTCTGGCTGTCTGGCTGTCTGGCTGTCTGGCTGTCTGGCTGTCTGGCTGTCTGGCTGTCTGGCTGTCTGGCTGTCTGGCTGTCTGGCTGTCTGGCTGTCTGGCTGTCTGGCTGTCTGGCTGTCTGGCTGTCTGGCTGTCTGGCTGTCTGGCTGTCTGGCTGTCTGGCTGTCTGGCTGTCTGGCTGTCTGGCTGTCTGGCTGTCTGGCTGTCTGGCTGTCTGGCTGTCTGGCTGTCTGGCTGTCTGGCTGTCTGGCTGTCTGGCTGTCTGGCTGTCTGGCTGTCTGGCTGTCTGGCTGTCTGGCTGTCTGGCTGTCTGGCTGTCTGGCTGTCTGGCTGTCTGGCTGTCTGGCTGTCTGGCTGTCTGGCTGTCTGGCTGTCTGGCTGTCTGGCTGTCTGGCTGTCTGGCTGTCTGGCTGTCTGGCTGTCTGGCTGTCTGGCTGTCTGGCTGTCTGGCTGTCTGGCTGTCTGGCTGTCTGGCTGTCTGGCTGTCTGGCTGTCTGGCTGTCTGGCTGTCTGGCTGTCTGGCTGTCTGGCTGTCTGGCTGTCTGGCTGTCTGGCTGTCTGGCTGTCTGGCTGTCTGGCTGTCTGGCTGTCTGGCTGTCTGGCTGTCTGGCTGTCTGGCTGTCTGGCTGTCTGGCTGTCTGGCTGTCTGTCTGGCTGTCTGGCTGTCTGGCTGTCTGGCTGTCTGGCTGTCTGGCTGTCTGGCTGTCTGGCTGTCTGGCTGTCTGGCTGTCTGGCTGTCTGGCTGTCTGGCTGTCTGGCTGTCTGGCTGTCTGGCTGTCTGGCTGTCTGGCTGTCTGGCTGTCTGGCTGTCTGGCTGTCTGGCTGTCTGGCTGTCTGGCTGTCTGGCTGTCTGGCTGTCTGGCTGTCTGGCTGTCTGGCTGTCTGGCTGTCTGGCTGTCTGGCTGTCTGGCTGTCTGGCTGTCTGGCTGTCTGGCTGTCTGGCTGTCTGGCTGTCTGGCTGTCTGGCTGTCTGGCTGTCTGTCTGGCTGTCTGGCTGTCTGTCTGTCTGTCTGTCTGTCTGTCTGTCTGTCTGTCTGTCTGTCTGTCTGTCTGTCTGTCTGTCTGTCTGTCTGTCTGTCTGTCTGTCTGTCTGTCTGTCTGTCTGTCTGTCTGTCTGTCTGTCTGTCTGTCTGTCTGTCTGTCTGTCTGTCTGTCTGTCTGTCTGTCTGTCTGTCTGTCTGTCTGTCTGTCTGTCTGTCTGTCTGTCTGTCTGTCTGTCTGTCTGTCTGTCTGTCTGTCTGTCTGTCTGTCTGTCTGTCTGTCTGTCTGTCTGTCTGTCTGTCTGTCTGTCTGTCTGTCTGTCTGTCTGTCTGTCTGTCTGTCTGTCTGTCTGTCTGTCTGTCTGTCTGTCTGTCTGTCTGTCTGTCTGTCTGTCTGTCTGTCTGTCTGTCTGTCTGTCTGTCTGTCTGTCTGTCTGTCTGTCTGTCTGTCTGTCTGTCTGTCTGTCTGTCTGTCTGTCTGTCTGTCTGTCTGTCTGTCTGTCTGTCTGTCTGTCTGTCTGTCTGTCTGTCTGTCTGTCTGTCTGTCTGTCTGTCTGTCTGTCTGTCTGTCTGTCTGTCTGTCTGTCTGTCTGTCTGTCTGTCTGTCTGTCTGTCTGTCTGTCTGTCTGTCTGTCTGTCTGTCTGTCTGTCTGTCTGTCTGTCTGTCTGTCTGTCTGTCTGTCTGTCTGTCTGTCTGTCTGTCTGTCTGTCTGTCTGTCTGTCTGTCTGTCTGTCTGTCTGTCTGTCTGTCTGTCTGTCTGTCTGTCTGTCTGTCTGTCTGTCTGTCTGTCTGTCTGTCTGTCTGTCTGTCTGTCTGTCTGTCTGTCTGTCTGTCTGTCTGTCTGTCTGTCTGTCTGTCTGTCTGTCTGTCTGTCTGTCTGTCTGTCTGTCTGTCTGTCTGTCTGTCTGTCTGTCTGTCTGTCTGTCTGTCTGTCTGTCTGTCTGTCTGTCTGTCTGTCTGTCTGTCTGTCTGTCTGTCTGTCTGTCTGTCTGTCTGTCTGTCTGTCTGTCTGTCTGTCTGTCTGTCTGTCTGTCTGTCTGTCTGTCTGTCTGTCTGTCTGTCTGTCTGTCTGTCTGTCTGTCTGTCTGTCTGTCTGTCTGTCTGTCTGTCTGTCTGTCTGTCTGTCTGTCTGTCTGTCTGTCTGTCTGTCTGTCTGTCTGTCTGTCTGTCTGTCTGTCTGTCTGTCTGTCTGTCTGTCTGTCTGTCTGTCTGTCTGTCCTGTCTGTCTGTCTGTCTGTCTGTCTGTCTGTCTGTCTGTCTGTCTGTCTGTCTGTCTGTCTGTCTGTCTGTCTGTCTGTCTGTCTGTCTGTCTGTCTGTCTGTCTGTCTGTCTGTCTGTCTGTCTGTCTGTCTGTCTGTCTGTCTGTCTGTCTGTCTGTCTGTCTGTCTGTCTGTCTGTCTGTTCTGTCTGTCTGTCTGTCTGTCTGTCTGTCTGTCTGTCTGTCTGTCTGTCTGTCTGTCTGTCTGTCTGTCTGTCTGTCTGTCTGTCTGTCTGTCTGTCTGTCTGTCTGTCTGTCTGTCTGTCTGTCTGTCTGTCTGTCTGTCTGTCTGTCTGTCTGTCTGTCTGTCTGTCTGTCTGTCTGTCTGTCTGTCTGTCTGTCTGTCTGTCTGTCTGTCTGTCTGTCTGTCTGTCTGTCTGTCTGTCTGTCTGTCTGTCTGTCTGTCTGTCTGTCTGTCTGTCTGTCTGTCTGTCTGTCTGTCTGTCTGTCTGTCTGTCTGTCTGTCTGTCTGTCTGTCTGTCTGGTCTGTCTGTCTGTCTGTCTGTCTGTCTGTCTGTCTGTCTGTCTGTCTGTCTGTCTGTCTGTCTGTCTGTCTGTCTGTCTGTCTGTCTGTCTGTCTGTCTGTCTGTCTGTCTGTCTGTCCTGTCTGTCTGTCTGTCTGTCTGTCTGTCTGTCTGTCTGTCTGTCTGTCTGTCTGTCTGTCTGTCTGTCTGTCTGTCTGTCTGTCTGTCTGTCTGTCTGTCTGTCTGTCTGTCTGTCTGTC
>JAXIVJ010000665.1:180000-185000 GCA_036785665.1 Chirona hameri
TGTCTGTCTGTCTGTCTGTCTGTCTGTCTGTCTGTCTGTCTGTCTGTCTGTCTGTCTGTCTGTCTGTCTGTCTGTCTGTCTGTCTGTCTGTCTGTCTGTCTGTCTGTCTGTCTGTCTGTCTGTCTGTCTGTCTGTCTGTCTGTCTGTCTGTCTGTCTGTCTGTCTGTCTGTCTGTCTGTCTGTCCTGTCTGTCTGTCTGTCTGTCTGTCTGTCTGTCTGTCTGTCTGTCTGTCTGTCTGTCTGTCTGTCTGTCTGTCTGTCTGTCTGTCTGTCTGTCTGTCTGTCTGTCTGTCTGTCTGTCTGTCTGTCTGTCTGTCTGTCTGTCTGTCTGTCTGTCTGTCTGTCTGTCTGTCTGTCTGTCTGTCTGTCTGTCTGTCTGTCTGTCTGTCTGTCTGTCTGTCTGTCTGTCTGTCTGTCTGTCTGTCTGTCTGTCTGTCTGTCTGTCTGTCTGTCTGTCTGTCTGTCTGTTCTGTCTGTCTGTCTGTCTGTCTGTCTGTCTGTCTGTCTGTCTGTCTGTCTGTCTGTCTGTCTGTCTGTCTGTCTGTCTGTCTGTCTGTCTGTCTGTCTGTCTGTCTGTCTGTCTGTCTGTCTGTCTGTCTGTCTGTCTGTCTGTCTGTCTGTCTGTCTGTCTGTCTGTCTGTCTGTCTGTCTGTCTGTCTGTCTGTCTGTCTGTCTGTCTGTCTGTCTGTCTGTCTGTCTGTCTGTCTGTCTGTCTGTCTGTCTGTCTGTCTGTCTGTCTGTCTGTCTGTCTGTCTGTCTGTCTGTCTGTCTGTCTGTCTGTCTGTCTGTCTGTCTGTCTGTCTGTCTGTCTGTCTGTCTGTCTGTCTGTCTGTCTGTCTGTCTGTCTGTCTGTCTGTCTGTCTGTCTGTCTGTCTGTCTGTCTGTCTGTCTGTCTGTCTGTCTGTCTGTCTGTCTGTCTGTCTGTCTGTCTGTCTGTCTGTCTGTCTGTCTGTCTGTCTGTCTGTCTGTCTGTCCTGTCTGTCTGTCTGTCTGTCTGTCTGTCTGTCTGTCTGTCTGTCTGTCTGTCTGTCTGTCTGTCTGTCTGTCTGTCTGTCTGTCTGTCTGTCTGTCTGTCTGTCTGTCTGTCTGTCTGTCTGTCTGTCTGTCTGTCTGTCTGTCTGTCTGTCTGTCTGTCTGTCTGTCTGTCTGTCTGTCTGTCTGTCTGTCTGTCTGTCTGTCTGTCTGTCTGTCTGTCTGTCTGTCTGTCTGTCTGTCTGTCTGTCTGTCTGTCTGTCTGTCTGTCTGTCTGTCTGTCTGTCTGTCTGTCTGTCTGTCTGTCTGTCTGTCTGTCTGTCTGTCTGTCTGTCTGTCTGTCTGTCTGTCTGTCTGTCTGTCTGTCTGTCTGTCTGTCTGTCTGTCTGTCTGTCTGTCTGTCTTCTGTCTGTCTGTCTGTCTGTCTGTCTGTCTGTCTGTCTGTCTGTCTGTCTGTCTGTCTGTCTGTCTGTCTGTCTGTCTGTCTGTCTGTCTGTCTGTCTGTCTGTCTGTCTGTCTGTCTGTCTGTCTGTCTGTCTGTCTGTCTGTCTGTCTGTCTGTCTGTCTGTCTGTCTGTCTGTCTGTCTGTCTGTCTGTCTGGTCTGTCTGTCTGTCTGTCTGTCTGTCTGTCTGTCTGTCTGTCTGTCTGTCTGTCTGTCTGTCTGTCTGTCTGTCTGTCTGTCTGTCTGTCTGTCTGTCTGTCTGTCTGTCTGTCTGTCTGTCTGTCTGTCTGTCTGTCTGTCTGTCTGTCTGTCTGTCTGTCTGTCTGTCTGTCTGTCTGTCTGTCTGTCTGTCTGTCTGTCTGTCTGTCTGTCTGTCTGTCTGTCTGTCTGTCTGTCTGTCTGTCTGTCTGTCTGTCTGTCTGTCTGTCTGTCTGTCTGTCTGTCTGTCTGTCTGTCTGTCTGTCTGTCTGTCTGTCTGTCTGTCTGTCTGTCTGTCTGTCTGTCTGTCTGTCTGTCTGTCTGTCTGTCTGTCTGTCTGTCTGTCTGTCTGTCTGTCTGTCTGTCTGTCTGTCTGTCTGTCTGTCTGTCTGTCTGTCTGTCTGTCTGTCTGTCTGTCTGTCTGTCTGTCTGTCTGTCTGTCTGTCTGTCTGTCTGTCTGTCTGTCTGTCTGTCTGTCTGTCTGTCTGTCTGTCTGTCTGTCTGTCTGTCTGTCTGTCTGTCTGTCTGTCTGTCTGTCTGTCTGTCTGTCTGTCTGTCTGTCTGTCTGTCTGTCTGTCTGTCTGTCTGTCTGTCTGTCTGTCTGTCTGTCTGTCTGTCTGTCTGTCTGTCTGTCTGTCTGTCTGTCTGTCTGTCTGTCTGTCTGTCTGTCTGTCTGTCTGTCTGTCTGTCTGTCTGTCTGTCTGTCTGTCTGTCTGTCTGTCTGTCTGTCTGTCTGTCTGTCTGTCTGTCTGTCTGTCTGTCTGTCTGTCTGTCTGTCTGTCTGTCTGTCTGTCTGTCTGTCTGTCTGTCTGTCTGTCTGTCTGTCTGTCTGTCTGTCTGTCTGTCTGTCTGTCTGTCTGTCTGTCTGTCTGTCTGTCTGTCTGTCTGTCTGTCTGTCTGTCTGTCTGTCTGTCTGTCTGTCTGTCTGTCTGTCTGTCTGTCTGTCTGTCCTGTCTGTCTGTCTGTCTGTCTGTCTGTCTGTCTGTCTGTCTGTCTGTCTGTCTGTCTGTCTGTCTGTCTGTCTGTCTGTCTGTCTGTCTGTCTGTCTGTCTGTCTGTCTGTCTGTCTGTCTGTCTGTCTGTCTGTCTGTCTGTCTGTCTGTCTGTCTGTCTGTCTGTCTGTCTGTCTGTCTGTCTGTCTGTCTGTCTGTCTGTCTGTCTGTCTGTCTGTCTGTCTGTCTGTCTGTCTGTCTGTCTGTCTGTCTGTCTGTCTGTCTGTCTGTCTGTCTGTCTGTCTGTCTGTCTGTCTGTCTGTCTGTCTGTCTGTCTGTCCTGTCTGTCTGTCTGTCTGTCTGTCTGTCTGTCTGTCTGTCTGTCTGTCTGTCTGTCTGTCTGTCTGTCTGTCTGTCTGTCTGTCTGTCTGTCTGTCTGTCTGTCTGTCTGTCTGTCTGTCTGTCTGTCTGTCTGTCTGTCTGTCTGTCTGTCTGTCTGTCTGTCTGTCTGTCTGTCTGTCTGTCTGTCTGTCTGTCTGTCTGTCTGTCTGTCTGTCTGTCTGTCTGTCTGTCTGTCTGTCTGTCTGTCTGTCTGTCTGTCTGTCTGTCTGTCTGTCTGTCTGTCTGTCTGTCTGTCTGTCTGTCTGTCTGTCTGTCTGTCTGTCTGTCTGTCTGTCTGTCTGTCTGTCTGTCTGTCTGTCTGTCTGTCTGTCTGTCTGTCTGTCTGTCTGTCTGTCTGTCTGTCTGTCTGTCTGTCTGTCTGTCTGTCTGTCTGTCTGTCTGTCTGTCTGTCTGTCTGTCTGTCTGTCTGTCTGTCTGTCTGTCTGTCTGTCTGTCTGTCCTGTCTGTCTGTCTGTCTGTCTGTCTGTCTGTCTGTCTGTCTGTCTGTCTGTCTGTCTGTCTGTCTGTCTGTCTGTCTGTCTGTCTGTCTGTCTGTCTGTCTGTCTGTCTGTCTGTCTGTCTGTCTGTCTGTCTGTCTGTCTGTCTGTCTGTCTGTCTGTCTGTCTGTCTGTCTGTCTGTCTGTCTGTCTGTCTGTCTGTCTGTCTGTCTGTCTGTCTGTCTGTCTGTCTGTCTGTCTGTCTGTCTGTCTGTCTGTCTGTCTGTCTGTCTGTCTGTCTGTCTGTCTGTCTGTCTGTCTGTCTGTCTGTCTGTCTGTCTGTCTGTCCTGTCTGTCTGTCTGTCTGTCTGTCTGTCTGTCTGTCTGTCTGTCTGTCTGTCTGTCTGTCTGTCTGTCTGTCTGTCTGTCTGTCTGTCTGTCTGTCTGTCTGTCTGTCTGTCTGTCTGTCTGTCTGTCTGTCTGTCTGTCTGTCTGTCTGTCTGTCTGTCTGTCTGTCTGTCTGTCTGTCTGTCTGTCCTGTCTGTCTGTCTGTCTGTCTGTCTGTCTGTCTGTCTGTCTGTCTGTCTGTCTGTCTGTCTGTCTGTCTGTCTGTCTGTCTGTCTGTCTGTCTGTCTGTCGTCTGTCTGTCTGTCTGTCTGTCTGTCTGTCTGTCTGTCTGTCTGTCTGTCTGTCTGTCTGTCTGTCTGTCTGTCTGTCTGTCTGTCTGTCTGTCTGTCTGTCTGTCTGTCTGTCTGTCTGTCTGTCTGTCTGTCTGTCTGTCTGTCTGTCTGTCTGTCTGTCTGTCTGTCTGTCTGTCTGTCTGTCTGTCTGTCTGTCTGTCTGTCTGTCTGTCTGTCTGTCTGTCTGTCTGTCTGTCTGTCTGTCTGTCTGTCTGTCTGTCTGTCTGTCTGTCTGTCTGTCTGTCTGTCTGTCTGTCTGTCTGTCTGTCTGTCTGTCTGTCTGTCTGTCTGTCTGTCTGTCTGTCTGTCTGTCTGTCTGTCTGTCTGTCTGTCTGTCTGTCTGTCTGTCTGTCTGTCTGTCTGTCTGTCTGTCTGTCTGTCTGTCTGTCTGTCTGTCTGTCTGTCTGTCTGTCTGTCTGTCTGTCTGTCTGTCTGTCTGTCTGTCTGTCCTGTCTGTCTGTCTGTCTGTCTGTCTGTCTGTCTGTCTGTCTGTCTGTCTGTCTGTCTGTCTGTCTGTCTGTCTGTCTGTCTGTCTGTCTGTCTGTCTGTCCTGTCTGTCTGTCTGTCTGTCTGTCTGTCTGTCTGTCTGTCTGTCTGTCTGTCTGTCTGTCTGTCTGTCTGTCTGTCTGTCTGTCTGTCTGTCTGTCTGTCTGTCTGTCTGTCTGTCTGTCTGTCTGTCTGTCTGTCTGTCTGTCTGTCTGTCTGTCTGTCTGTCTGTCTGTCTGTCTGTCTGTCTGTCTGTCTGTCTGTCTGTCTGTCTGTCTGTCTGTCTGTCTGTCTGTCTGTCTGTCTGTCTGTCTGTCTGTCTGTCTGTCTGTCTGTCTGTCTGTCTGTCTGTCTGTCTGTCTGTCTGTCTGTCTGTCTGTCTGTCTGTCTGTCTGTCTGTCTGTCTGTCTGTCTGTCTGTCTGTCTGTCTGTCTGTCTGTCTGTCTGTCTGTCTGTCTGTCTGTCTGTCTGT
>JAXIVJ010000665.1:192500-196357 GCA_036785665.1 Chirona hameri
CTGTCTGTCTGTCTGTCTGTCTGTCCTGTCTGTCTGTCTGTCTGTCTGTCTGTCTGTCTGTCTGTCTGTCTGTCTGTCTGTCTGTCTGTCTGTCTGTCTGTCTGTCTGTCTGTCTGTCTGTCTGTCTGTCTGTCTGTCTGTCTGTCTGTCTGTCTGTCCTGTCGCGTCTGTCTGTCTGTCTGTCTGTCTGTCTGTCTGTCTGTCTGTCTGTCTGTCTGTCTGTCTGTCTGTCTGTCTGTCTGTCTGTCTGTCTGTCTGTCTGTCTGTCTGTCTGTCTGTCTGTCTGTCTGTCTGTCTGTCTGTCTGTCTGTCTGTCTGTCTGTCTGTCTGTCTGTCTGTCTGTCTGTCTGTCTGTCTGTCTGTCTGTCTGTCTGTCTGTCTGTCTGTCTGTCTGTCTGTCTGTCTGTCTGTCTGTCTGTCTGTCTGTCTGTCTGTCTGTCTGTCTGTCTGTCTGTCTGTCTGTCTGTCTGTCTGTCTGTCTGTCTGTCTGTCTGTCTGTCTGTCTGTCTGTCTGTCTGTCTGTCTGTCTGTCTGTCTGTCTGTCTGTCTGTCTGTCTGTCTGTCTGTCTGTCTGTCTGTCTGTCTGTCTGTCTGTCTGTCTGTCTGTCTGTCTGTCTGTCTGTCTGTCTGTCTGTCTGTCTGTCTGTCTGTCTGTCTGTCTGTCTGTCTGTCTGTCTGTCTGTCTGTCTGTCTGTCTGTCTGTCTGTCTGTCTGTCTGTCTGTCTGTCTGTCTGTCTGTCTGTCTGTCTGTCTGTCTGTCTGTCTGTCTGTCTGTCTGTCTGTCTGTCTGTCTGTCTGTCTGTCTGTCTGTCTGTCTGTCTGTCTGTCTGTCTGTCTGTCTGTCTGTCTGTCTGTCTGTCTGTCTGTCTGTCTGTCTGTCTGTCTGTCTGTCTGTCTGTCTGTCTGTCTGTCTGTCTGTCTGTCTGTCTGTCTGTCTGTCTGTCTGTCTGTCTGTCTGTCTGTCTGTCTGTCTGTCTGTCTGTCTGTCTGTCTGTCTGTCTGTCTGTCTGTCTGTCTGTCTGTCTGTCTGTCTGTCTGTCTGTCTGTCTGTCTGTCTGTCTGTCTGTCTGTCTGTCTGTCTGTCTGTCTGTCTGTCTGTCTGTCTGTCTGTCTGTCTGTCTGTCTGTCTGTCTGTCTGTCTGTCTGTCTGTCTGTCTGTCTGTCTGTCTGTCTGTCTGTCTGTCTGTCTGTCTGTCTGTCTGTCTGTCTGTCTGTCTGTCTGTCTGTCTGTCTGTCTGTCTGTCTGTCTGTCTGTCTGTCTGTCTGTCTGTCTGTCTGTCTGTCTGTCTGTCTGTCTGTCTGTCTGTCTGTCTGTCTGTCTGTCTGTCTGTCTGTCTGTCTGTCTGTCTGTCTGTCTGTCTGTCTGTCTGTCTGTCTGTCTGTCTGTCTGTCTGTCTGTCTGTCTGTCTGTCTGTCTGTCTGTCTGTCTGTCTGTCTGTCTGTCTGTCTGTCTGTCTGTCTGTCTGTCTGTCTGTCTGTCTGTCTGTCTGTCTGTCTGTCTGTCTGTCTGTCTGTCTGTCTGTCTGTCTGTCTGTCTGTCTGTCTGTCTGTCTGTCTGTCTGTCTGTCTGTCTGTCTGTCTGTCTGTCTGTCTGTCTGTCTGTCTGTCTGTCTGTCTGTCTGTCTGTCTGTCTGTCTGTCTGTCTGTCTGTCTGTCTGTCTGTCTGTCTGTCTGTCTGTCTGTCTGTCTGTCTGTCTGTCTGTCTGTCTGTCTGTCTGTCTGTCTGTCTGTCTGTCTGTCTGTCTGTCTGTCTGTCTGTCTGTCTGTCTGTCTGTCTGTCTGTCTGTCTGTCTGTCTGTCTGTCTGTCTGTCTGTCTGTCTGTCTGTCTGTCTGTCTGTCTGTCTGTCTGTCTGTCTGTCTGTCTGTCTGTCTGTCTGTCTGTCTGTCTGTCTGTCTGTCTGTCTGTCTGTCTGTCTGTCTGTCTGTCTGTCTGTCTGTCTGTCTGTCTGTCTGTCTGTCTGTCTGTCTGTCTGTCTGTCTGTCTGTCTGTCTGTCTGTCTGTCTGTCTGTCTGTCTGTCTGTCTGTCTGTCTGTCTGTCTGTCTGTCTGTCTGTCTGTCTGTCTGTCTGTCTGTCTGTCTGTCTGTCTGTCTGTCTGTCTGTCTGTCTGTCTGTCTGTCTGTCTGTCTGTCTGTCTGTCTGTCTGTCTGTCTGTCTGTCTGTCTGTCTGTCTGTCTGTCTGTCTGTCTGTCTGTCTGTCTGTCTTCTGTCTGTCTGTCTGTCTGTCTGTCTGTCTGTCTGTCTGTCTGTCTGTCTGTCTGTCTGTCTGTCTGTCTGTCTGTCTGTCTGTCTGTCTGTCTGTCTGTCTGTCTGTCTGTCTGTCTGTCTGTCTGTCTGTCTGTCTGTCTGTCTGTCTGTCTGTCTGTCTGTCTGTCTGTCTGTCTGTCTGTCTGTCTGTCTGTCTGTCTGTCTGTCTGTCTGTCTGTCTGTCTGTCTGTCTGTCTGTCTGTCTGTCTGTCTGTCTGTCTGTCTGTCTGTCTGTCTGTCTGTCTGTCTGTCTGTCTGTCTGTCTGTCCTGTCTGTCTGTCTGTCTGTCTGTCTGTCTGTCTGTCTGTCTGTCTGTCTGTCTGTCTGTCTGTCTGTCTGTCTGTCTGTCTGTCTGTCTGTCTGTCTGTCTGTCTGTCTGTCTGTCTGTCTGTCTGTCTGTCTGTCTGTCTGTCTGTCTGTCTGTCTGTCTGTCTGTCTGTCTGTCTGTCTGTCTGTCTGTCTGTCTGTCTGTCTGTCTGTCTGTCTGTCTGTCTGTCTGTCTGTCTGTCTGTCTGTCTGTCTGTCTGTCTGTCTGTCTGTCTGTCTGTCTGTCTGTCTGTCTGTCTGTCTGTCTGTCTGTCTGTCTGTCTGTCTGTCTGTCTGTCTGTCTGTCTGTCTGTCTGTCTGTCTGTCTGTCTGTCTGTCTGTCTGTCTGTCTGTCTGTCTGTCTGTCTGTCTGTCTGTCTGTCTGTCTGTCTGTCTGTCTGTCTGTCTGTCTGTCTGTCTGTCTGTCTGTCTGTCTGTCTGTCTGTCTGTCTGTCTGTCTGTCTGTCTGTCTGTCTGTCTGTCTGTCTGTCTGTCTGTCTGTCTGTCTGTCTGTCTGTCTGTCTGTCTGTCTGTCTGTCTGTCTGTCTGTCTGTCTGTCTGTCTGTCTGTCTGTCTGTCTGTCTGTCTGTCTGTCTGTCTGTCTGTCTGTCTGTCTGTCTGTCTGTCTGTCTGTCTGTCTGTCTGTCTGTCTGTCTGTCTGTCTGTCTGTCTGTCTGTCTGTCTGTCTGTCTGTCTGTCTGTCTGTCTGTCTGTCTGTCTGTCTGTCTGTCTGTCTGTCTGTCTGTCTGTCTGTCTGTCTGTCTGTCTGTCTGTCTGTCTGTCTGTCTGTCTGTCTGTCTGTCTGTCTGTCTGTCTGTCTGTCTGTCTGTCTGTCTGTCTGTCTGTCTGTCTGTCTGTCTGTCTGTCTGTCTGTCTGTCTGTCTGTCTGTCTGTCTGTCTGTCTGTCTGTCTGTCTGTCTGTCTGTCTGTCTGTCTGTCTGTCTGTCTGTCTGTCTGTCTGTCTGTCTGTCTGTCTGTCTGTCTGTCTGTCTGTCTGTCTGTCTGTCTGTCTGTCTGTCTGTCTGTCTGTCTGTCTGTCTGTCTGTCTGTCTGTCTGTCTGTCTGTCTGTCTGTCTGTCTGTCTGTCTGTCTGTCTGTCTGTCTGTCTGTCTGTCTGTCTGTCTGTCTGTCCTGTCTGTCTGTCTGTCTGTCTGTCTGTCTGTCTGTCTGTCTGTCTGTCTGTCTGTCTGTCTGTCTGTCTGTCTGTCTGTCTGTCTGTCTGTCTGTCTGTCTGTCTGTCTGTCTGTCTGTCTGTCTGTCTGTCTGTCTGTCTGTCTGTCTGTCTGTCTGTCTGTCTGTCTGTC
>JAXIVJ010000666.1:0-20000 GCA_036785665.1 Chirona hameri
GGTTAACTCACTAGTCTCTTTACAACTTCCCCTGTCCACACACGTACGAACAGGTGATATCGCACACACATATTGGCGATCACACGACTAATCAAAATGAACACAGTTCTGTAACACCAAAAATCACGAGATCATTGCCACGAAAGACTTGACTTCGCTAACGTGAGGTTTGCCCCCTTCCCTACGTCCCCGGTCCTCACACGAACAGTGATATCGTCCACGCTGGTTGCGAAAAAACAACTATTCAAACAGAACACAGCCTGCAACAAACACAAATCACAAGATCATTGCCACGAAAGAGAACTTCGCTAACGTGAGATTCACCCCCTTATCCCCCCCCCCCCCTACGCCCCAGACTGTCACACGAGCGGACCGGTGATATCGCACTCGCTGCGTCGTCTTTCTGTTGTGATGGTGTTGTGGCACCAGTATTTCACCGCGCGCCAGGTACGTTCTCGAAGAGCAGGCTCCTCGCAACCGCACGACTGCAAACACTGATGCCCGGTACATCGCCTCGGCGAATGTATTCGCCACATGCCCTCCAAACTGACGACCTTTCTTCGAGGCTCCATGGTGTCCGCACTCGTTCTCTTCCGCTTGGGGGATGGGCCATGCGGTTGGGGTTCCTCCTGAGTACGCTTTTCTTTGTTTTCCCTGCGTATGTCCTGGCTTTCCGGTTCCTCTTGCTCAAGTTGTTCATCTTGTTCATTGTCCTTTGGTATACCTTGTCCTTTCGTTTCGGTTTCTTTGCTCTTTGCGCCAGCATCCAGAATATCGAGCTGGTCCAAAGACTTGCCCCCATGCCTTGCCATGCAGTCACTCTCTGCAGCCATGAGCAGTTTACTTATTTTCGTGACTTGTGTGCATGATTCTGGGAGACGGTAGAATTCCCTGTGCACCTGAATGTCGTGTCCCAAGAAGTTGGCCAGTTGATCAAGCTCGTTGTTTTTCAAGTTTAAAACTTGAGACACCGTCGCGATGTGCTTGCGGAGGTTTGTAGAGGTTATGACCTCAGGGTGCTTGGCACCACACGCCTGCGCATACTTCTTTAGGCAGTCACAGCCTCTCAGTGGTTCTCCGTTTGCAGTTGTGAAAACGTACTCTGACGTTTCCACGCCTACCTTTTCCTTTGTGTCAAGAAGGAGTGTGATGGCTTCACTCATCTCTTCGGTCAGAAGAAGAGGCACCCCCCTACCCTTCTTTCCCTTCACCACAACGCGCTTCAAGTTCTCCGATAGTTGCCTCTCAAACGGACTCAGAGTGGACTCAACGTCCGGCTGCAGCTGTACCTTGCCAGCTTTTTGAAAGGACTCTGTTTTCAGCCGTCCAACTTCCCCCTGTCGGCGTCGGTTGAACAAGATCAGCCGCGCAAGGGTTGCTTCTGCCAGCACCCTGTGGTGTTCAGGGTTGGGCTCGTCCTTGAGGTTTTGCGTGGCGACTTCAATCTTGCATGTTAGGTGTTTTTGCAGCTTGATTAGATCATCTGCGATAGGTAGTAGGTCGGAGCGATTCCACTTGTCTTCATATAGAGTCGTGTGGGCTGGGCGCGCTATCTCGTCGGTCCACTCCATTTCTACCAGCTGAATGAACCCGTCGATTTGTTTTCCGTCGTTTCCGTTCTGAATGAAGTTGGCCTTTTGTATAGCAGCACACTTTCTTAGGCTGTGGCCTAGTTTGAGAGCCAGCGACGGCACGCCATACTTGTTTGTCTGCTCATCGAACCTGCAGACACTCCGAACAGCTTCTGTCAGCGCACGGAACTTCTCCGGTCTCAGGTAGGTGGCGAGTGACGCGCTCGGGTCGCTTCGCCGTAGTTCTTTCACGAGTCGTCCCAGCTCCCTGAGTTTCCCACTGACGTAATGCCTTTGATGTTTCTCGTTGCCGAGCTTTCGATACAAGCGGAGGCCAAACTGTTTGATAAGTGTATCCGTTTTGCATATGGTTGCCACGCCGTCGAGAACCATGTTGTCTAGGACTTCTTGATATCCTTTTGGGACCCCGGGTTCGAGTGGCATCTGAGCCAGGGCCTCCCGTTGAACTCTTCCTGAACTTTGGCGGCCTTGTTTGCGGGAGCACGTCCGCTTGTGCCTCCATAGCGTTTTGCGGAAGAAGAACCCCTTGCATGTGTCACACAGGAGAAAGTCGTGAGCCCGGTGTTTCTTCTTCTGAGCGTTTCTCCTCGACGGGATGAACTCGGCGTCTTTCTTCCCTAGTTGCACCTGAATGTTATGTGCATAGTTGCCCCGGTTGCGGAGAGAGAGGAACGCCTGTGACCTTTCTTTGGATCCTTTTTCGAGACTAAGGGCATGCTGGATGGCACTCTCATTTCCGTGTTTTCGTTCCAGATGACGAGCTAGAGTTGACTGTGGAGTGTCGCAGTGCAGACAGATGTTTCGCCTGTCCCACACGCGTTTTGTGCCATTGTGTGTGCTCGCTACGTCATCGCGTTGTGTAGTGTCACGCACTGCGTCAGGATTCATTACCTGTGTAGTCAGGATCGGGATCGTTGGGTTCGGGATCGTTGACGGGCCCGCGAGAATGAGACAGGGAAAGCGCTCATTGGCATTGACTGACATTGACTGACATTGACTGACTTCGGAGTCAGAAACATACGAGTCCTCGCTGTTCATCACTTGTGGAGAGGGTGGGCTATAGTCCGGATCATCACCGTCGTCTTCGTCACCATCACCACCGCTGTCTTCGTCACCGTCACCACCGTCGTCTTCGTCACCGTCACCACCGTCGTCTTCGTCACCGTCACCACCGTCTTCGTGATCTTCAAAGATTGCTGACTCCTCAAGACCTGAGAATTGACATATGAGTCAGTGATGTGGATAATTTAGGTCACACCTATCTATTCAAACCTTAACCCTCGCCCGGGTAGGGCAAAATCACTACGTGCTCGGGTGGGGGTGGGGGGGGGGGGGGAGGGGGTGGTACGACCCTCCCCCCTTAGCGTTTCGCCCCTAATTGAGCTAGAGCTTCGCGTCAACTGCAGGACCTCAGCAGGGTTCATATTTATCTGCTCCTGATTCATTCCACTCTGAAAAGCACTCCTCACGCCCTCAGTCCATTCACATGCACGCCAGTGGTCGTCTGACTCAAAAGACGTTAGTTTTATTACTGTAGGGATGGGGCTCAATCATTATCAACATTTTATATATGTGCTGCATTCATAGTTAAGTCAATGAAGAGTTGATATACAGTCAGATATTTCGCTGTTGTACTCCAGCGAGTGAATAGGGCTCCTGGAAGCGATATGATGTCATTAGTTCGTAGATTATCCGCTATAGTGGCGCTAGTGGCGCTTGTGTTAACAGATATGCCAAACTTCTCTCGCTTGCAGCTAGATGGGGGTTAAAATTCAGAGGCAATGAATAATGTCATGATGTTTCCACATGGACAGGGCATGATCAAATCATATGGGCACCTTCCATCTGTAAAAAAGTGCCTGAAGTGACACCCTATTGGGCATATACTGCAGCGTTTCTATGATTGCACCAAACTTACTTCCTTCATCGCAACCATCCGGAGGATCCTCATACCGCTTCATAGGCACCACCCTGAAAAATACATTCGGAAGAAGTTATAATATTCCTTACAAGTATTCAAGCTTAAAGTACGTAGAAGGTGGAAGCAAAAAATATTCTATATTTGAGACTGAAATAAATAAAATCTTTATGATATGGACTTGGAGGTATTCATTTCACAATTTTGAAGGACAAATTCATTTATTTTTCCTTTAACATCTTCCACTACAACACCATTACAAGAGTAGTTTATCTTCTTGCGCGGCACGGAATGCTCGTTTCATCAACATTACGAATATCTGGGGCATGCTCCTCCGCAAAAGCTTTGAGCACCTCGTGCTATGACATTGTCTTCCTTCCAGTTTCTGGCAATCATTCTGACATACTTTAGACCTGGTATTCCCAGAAAAATCAAGGTGGGGTCACTTTGATAGTTGGCGCTGGCCAAACATGCCACGGAGAGAAAAAGTTGGGTACGAGGGAGAAAAGTTAGGAAGATAGGAGGATACATATGTAAACAAACCATGAATCTCGTACTTCATGTTTTTGCATTATGAACACTGAAAGGGTGTGACATCAATTATGGGACACCTTGTATAGTGGCTCGTAGGCAAAAGTGCAAAGAACATATCAGACTGTCACATACTCGTCCTGACGCTAATGTAGTGTTGGTATCAATCAATTGCTGGTATCATCCCTATACCAGCCGTTTTGACGAAGGATTTTGCGTTTGGGGCGTTTGGGGTAAATGGGTCTATAACTAAAAATGGGTCTATAAAAGCTCGTAAGAACACGGCTTTTCCCGGTGATTTTTGGTATCAATCGCAACTTTATGAATTATTGCATTTTTCTGGAAATTCCATTTTAATGATAACACCATAGTTTACTTAAAATTAACAATTTCATCTTAAACTAGCTCTGGTGATGCCAGATGGCTGTGGCGGTTTGGGGCGTTTGGTGAGACTCCATCTTGCTCGAATCTCGGAAGTGCGGGGTTCGGGAAATGGTCATATTTTGCAACGACATGGTTTTCAGGAATAATAGCTTATTTCAATGAAAACTAGATGAATTAGTCCATTCATATTTTCAGTCATATTCACTTTTGATAGTAACGATTAATGATAATTAGCGATTTCGTTTTGATCATTTGTTGTAAGATGGCGGGAATGCTGGCTCCGGCTCTGCGCTGGCTCCGCGCAGGCGCCGCCGCCCGGTCACCATGGCCACGTGGCTCCGGCGCCAGCCGGCCGGTCACCATGGCGACGGGCCAACCGGTCGCCTGACGTCACGTTGCGCATGCGCAGAGCCTGCGCCCAGCAACGCCGTCCGTTCGATCTAGAGCAGCCATTTTTGAGTTTTCAGTACCAGTGGCTGCAGAAAGTCCGCATGTTTCATGGGTTTATAAGTGCTTTTTCTGAGGTTCTTTCAGCTTCTTATGAGATTCATCAATTAATCAATTAATCAAATCAAGAACATTTGGTGTGATTCGTTGCTTAAATAAATGAGTAAGGCTTGTTCCGGCTTTCGGAAACCAACCAAGTTACCGCTCTAAATAGGACGATCTCAGCGGGACGGAGCGACGTTGAATTAAGGCCTGTCTATGCTTTTTACATTTTATTGCATTTGTCATCATAATAATATATTTATTTGTCATTAATATCTTCAATTTTGCCCTAACTAACTGTCAATTGCGTATTTTATTTAATCAAAGCTGATTATCTAGTATACTTTTAGCCTCTTTTTGGGGCGTTTTCGGTATATTTTGTAGAAGGAACTAACACAACCCAAAATTGTCAGATTTGCTCAAGAATTTGAATATTCAAAGCAAACTAACGGGAAATATTGCATTGTAAGAGCATATACTTATACATTAATTCATAAAATTGCGATTGATACCAAAAATCACCGGGAAAAGCCGTGTTCTTACGAGCTGTAGACCCATTTACCCCAAACGCCCCACACGCCCCAAGCGCCCCAAACGCCCCAAACGCAAAATCCTTCGTGAAAACGGCTACTGTCACGTACCCTGGTACGCGAGTACGCAAGTTTTTGCACCTCTGCTTGTGTTAGCACCCAGGTGCCGCACGATCTCTCAGGTATGTCATTGTGATGAAACCACTACAAATCAGTCCTCTGCTCTACGAAACGAGCTGCTATAAGAGGCCTGGGGTCAAACTATTCACACTGTGAGAACAGCTGCTGCCTGACAATCTGTGACAGATTCGGACCGCAGTGCTGCCTTCTCACTATTCGTGCCAAATATCGCATGTGTGTAGGCGTGTCTGTGTGCACTGGGGTAAGGTGATTAAAAAGTTTAGTTCCGACTAGGTTTGCCATTTCCATGATGACATTACTATCATGGAAACTGCCAGTCTTTAACATTGAGCCGGGATCTCTTGTGAAACCTTTACCATTGTTTGGGCTTGAAACTACGCCAAACCAACCTGCTGCTCTCAAATAACCCCAATCATGGCAAAGATTAGAAATAAGTACCGAAGGGAATTTTTCGAAGCATGCAAAGGCAACGGCCACCATGCGTCATAATAAATCATTGGCCTAGGCAGAACAACCAGAGTGGACGTTGACTGTCAAATTTATCACCGGAGTTTTAAGGGCGCCCGAACTGCGCGGTTATCGGCGCGATTTATCACCATAAGCAACCCTAAACAACCCTAAGTAACTCCTTGCTAGTATTGCTTGCATGCTATTGCTTATATTCCAGAAGAAAAAAAAAATATTATAGTAATTACATTCGTTTAAATGAATTTCATAACTATGAGTTTTACCCCTCCGATTGTAAGCATGTAATAGCTTACCTGGCGACGCTACGAGGTTTGGAGCTGGTTTCGGTCGCATCATCATCTTCACCTTGCTCCACCTGGGTAAGAAATAAAGCTCCGTTAACATTGGTTTACAACGATAATAACGTAAACATTGACCAAGGGCGTCCAGCACAGGGGGAACAGGCATTAATTTGACTTGATCCTACAATAAAACAATAAGTTATTATCGAAATACAAAATATATTTAATCCATCAAAACAGTAGACACACTCCCTTTAAAACACCACACATATTGTTGGAATGGTATGTCACAAGGTTTCATGATGACATACCAGTTCTTCATTAGGTGCGTTCAGCGACGGATAAAGAAAACCTCGCAGCTTCTGTAACAAACAATGGCATATCAAACGTCATAGCTACAACCCGTGATTTTAATGAGTTGTCCATTACATTCCAAACTCATTAGCAGCCAACATTCATATTGTTAGGTACGCTCGAGATCGTTGTTAACCTTTGCCCCGGGGATCATTTTGACCTCTTCAGGATTTTTCGCGGTTAGCGAAAAATAGGCGTGTAGCGCCGCCAAATTGAGCAGAACTGCTGGGACATCAATTTATCAGTGTTACGAGCGGCGGCTATCTGGCGCCGCCCTTGGCCACCGATGACCGACCCGACGGATCACGTGACCCGCCGCCCTGACGGTGGGCCGGAGCGGAGCGGTTTGTTTGTTTGTTGATTGGGGCTCACGGTAGCTTCAACAATCTGGCGTCTGCTCCTGGTGGCCTCGGCGTGTGTGCCTCTAAGCGTCGTCAGCATGAATATGCAAACAGGACATGCTGTGAGCGGACCCCGCACCCGTGTCAGAACAAGAGGAACGTTATATGCACTTCTGGGTCGGTGATCGAGTGCAGATCGAATGTCACATATGACCAGCCCACAGTTCTCGTCCGAGAGATTTTAAACTTGGTGGATGTCATTGGTAATGAAATATAAGGATATAAGATCGGAAAATAACAAATTGTAGGTACCTTTGTCGTAATGACTCATTAAGGCAGAGGTACCTACACTTCTTATATTTCTATTCCCAAGCGAAACATAAAACTTACATTTGTCACAGCAAGGTCTTCGGGAGCTTGGGATCGGGCTGGAACAAACAGCGGGGAAGGATTGTGAAGAAGAAAGACATTTCACGAAATTGTATGATTTACGATACATTATACCAGTGTCTATTATAACAGATGTAGGATATATCATAATAATGTGCACACACCACCCAAGTGAAGGTGTAAGTTCAGTGTTATGATGAAACACGTCAAGCAGAACCGTTACAACGTGTCCAGGACCTTTCATTGAGTAGACCATGGACTTCTGATATTGTTAAGAAGGAAACAAATGATAGTGATTGAAGAGGCATATTTACCTTTAGCGAGATAAATGGTTTTCACAGAATCTCTCTTCAGCTGATTTAAGGGTATCCATAGTGGCCACCTGTGGAAAAGCAACAAGACATTCGTGTAATTACTCCGTGACCCGGGGGGGGGGGGGGGGATTTGAACACCACTACTGATTTTGGAGATAGTGAAAAGATCCAAATCCTTTCCGCACCCCTCTGAAATTTGTCCGTAGGTCATATCAGGTCAGCTCACCAGTTCAGGTCAAGTGACCTCAACCTCCTAAAAAGTTTGCAGTCGTGCCAGTCACAGTTTTCGAGGGACAAATAGGAGATTTTCAGGATTGCATGAAGTCATCAGTACCTACAAATCGTACGTCATTTTTGTATATCGGTAACCTGGGGTCAGGTCACCTTAGTGACCGTTATAATTCAATAGAAGAACATCCAACTCCTTCTTTTACGTATTAGACCAGTCCATCTTATTCAGAATCATATCAAATTAGGCTATTATTGACGGCCCAAGTGCAAGCTTTGAGCACATCATCAGTGATCCCTGTAAACGTCATCTGAGGTCACCAACACATTTTTACCAGACAACTTTTGCCAGAGGAAACGCGTAAATGGCACTAGTATGTTTATCTCGTCAAGACAAGACGTAATGACTCACATGCAACTTGACCCAATGTGACATACTTGGGTCATCATGTGAACTACACCTGAGGTGAAATTTTGAGATTGACCTTACAATGTCACCATGTAGGTACCCCTAGTCAAATCCGCATAACCAAAGACAAATTAAAGAAAACGTCATAGTAACTTCGTTTTGGGACATTTTCCACAAATATATTAGAGACATCAGGCTTTAACACGACCATAACATAACAGTGTGACCCACCTGTACTGATATACGAACTTCCAACGACAGCCAGATGCCAATGATGGGTGCTAACTATATATTGAGGGATGCGTTCCATAGCTTCCCAGAAAAATCCTCAAGAGTTTGTACAAGCTGACGCGCCAATCGATGGGTATGCTTTACCTCGCGTGGCGGAGCGTCGGTTAACAAAAGCAGGGAGGAGGAACTTCAATTCACAACTGGGAGGAAAACAAACGAACTAGGGAAAGTCGTCTTGTTATCACGACGTTTGTTTTTGTCATGTAACAACGAAAAGCGTGCCTTATGTTTTTAAACCTGAGATGTACTTCGCTGCAACTCCCTCCTCTTACCCCTGCTTCCGCCGCCACCGAAAAGAAGCGAACAGGTGCGAGTATTTGGCGCAGAAGCGGGGGTGGGAGAGTGTAGGTGTAATTTCTATAACTGTTAATTGATAGATTCGGATTACAAGATGATTTCTCCTCACCAGCTTTAGATAATTCGTCGTGCGAGTTGGCGAAAGCGATTCGATTCGAGTGTATTGGATCGATCGAACGGCTCCATGGCGTACCTACTTATATTATAACGTTTGGGGATAAATGCCAATACACACGGCGAACGTGATCCGTAGTAGTTAGGAGTCGATTGTCGACATCACTTGACATGTTTTATGGCAAATACTTGATTATTTATGGGTAGCACACGGCTAAATGCATGAAATGATCATGAAATGATTTGAGTGCCATGATTAAGCTCACATATCTTTATAAGATGTGCAAGTTAAGTCTTTAAACTATAGGTGAACATCTTCCATGTAATAGGAACATTTTGTGCGAGTTTTGTTTCTACATCTTTTGCGATACCGACGTTATATGCGACTTTATGGACTTTATGAAGACGAGACGTAAGTTCCGGCAGTGTCCGGTAGGGGCACCCTAGACGATATTCGCATTTCGTTTTTGCTTACGGCAGGATGAGTTCGCATTTTTACGAAAAAGAAATATAGCACATCGTTTCTGGCTGACTGCGGCCCCATACAAGTGGGTGAAGAGCATATTCTGTGATTGATGACAGCCTAGTGCACATACACACGTCGTGCAGATGCACACCACCCTTGGCCAGGGGTGTAATTTTTCAAAAATGATTGTGGGTGCCTTTATTCAAGGGCGTCAAGCTGCAAGGGCGCAAATGCTCTTTTTTCTTGAAACCATGTTTTTACACTGAATTTCGGCCACTTTGACCGCTTTAGGGCGCTTTTTGTGATATTGCCGTCATCTCAATGCGATGGTTATATATTAATGATCGCTAGAAGGGCGCAGGATTGTGGGTGCGATATAAAATTACACCCCTGCTCTTGACCACCCGGCGCCCTCTTGACCGTCCGGCGCCCTCCTGACCACCTGGCGTCCTCTTGACCACCCGCGCCATCCTGACCACCCGCGCCATCCTGACCACCCGCGCCATCCTGACCACCCAGCGCCCTTCTGAACACCCAGCGCCCTCGTGACCTGTCCGGCGCCCTCTTAGGACACTGGGCGGTCCTGCGGTGAGGGCGTTCAATTGCCTTTTATTGTGGGTGCCCAGCACTTTATTGTGGGTGCCCAGCAAGCATTGTGGGTGCCCAAATCAGGATTGTGGGTGCCTAGGCCCCCACAAAGAGATATATAATTACACCCCTACCCTTGGCTGGTATACCTATGTGAAAAGCTAATAGCAAACGGGTCCCTAACCCCACGCCAAATTTGAAAGAAATCGGCCCAGCCGTTGCGGATTTCTTGCGAGACAACTATTTCTGACACTCCTCACGTGACACGCGCAACGTGCCGTGGCGAGCACCGACGTGAGTCGGCAATAGTCTCATACAGGGTAAGGGGGATGGTCCAACTCAGCAAAGAAGGCCGTTTGTCAATTGGACGTGCGGTTGCAGAGATATAAGCCTCTCAAAAGCGTCACGCCGGGCCGCGTCGGGCCGGGTCGCTCAAACTCATATTTTCCCATATACCACGGAAGACTTCGCTTCGAGTTCACTCGTAATAACAACCAAAAAATAGCGGCATTCAACATCGGCTGAGGCCCTCACCTGCATTCATGAAGTTTGACGCGAGCAAGATCATCCCTGATTTCCAAAATGTCTGCAGGATCCTTCATCCTTCATTCAATTTAACTGTAAATGAGAAACGAGTGAATTCAGAGTGAGACAGACATCAGCTTACAATTATCTTTGAATGAAAGTCAAACAAAAGCAATAACACCATGAGTAACATTTTACTAAGTGGTGTAAGCAACAACAACACAACAGTCAAACAAGGTGAGGGTGGCTGAGATTGGGAAATGCTTTAAGTACCATCATAATTCCTATTCATATGAATTTATCTCTCCATTTGATTCATTTCCTGGCCCTTAGTGACTCAAAGCAGCTGGGGAGGCTGAAGCCCTCCAATTGAATATGTAACTACACCCTTGGCTGACAGAACTGTTCAAGCTACTAGATATTCTATCAAAAGCAATACATACTAAGTAGGTATACCTAAAGGAAAGGTGTTAAGATACAAAATTTATGAACACAACCCCTGAATCATTTACATTCCCATTTAATGCAGTTTAAATAGAGTAGAATACTTTCACCACCTTTTTTATACTCACTTGCAACTTAAAAACCCTACTAACATCTCCCTATGATGAGCAACTTTCATCAGGCTCAGGCCCAACCCTATTCCTTCAACCCAAATATTTTGTAGTTCTGATGATTTTGCCATATGTTGATGATATTATCGACAAAGACAGCCCTGTTTCAAAATTGCGTCTCTGAAAATATTACTCCGAACCTGTCACTGCAAAACTGACCTAATAAATGTCACATAACCACATAATATTCACGGATATTAGAACCGACACCCACTGCACCACACATGCTTTGTATGTATCGACCTCGTGCCATTTTGTCTATTGCCTGACAGTTAGAACCAGATTTTAGCAGAATATTCAAGTAGCTAGAAACAGCTTCAGAATAGGTTCAAACTACTAAAACTGAGTGAAGTCCAGTTGTAAATGAGTGTCAGAATGCTAGGAGTCAGGAGTGAGTGTTTTAAGTTGTGGTAAGCAAGAAGTTGTGGTGAGGGTTTTTTATTGCATGGAGTGCCAAAAATTGAGCTGAGGGGAACAAAATTGGAGATGATTGTTTCAACACTATTTCAAAGTTGCTGAAAATATTACTCAGAACCTGTCACTGATAAAATGACCTATCACGTAAGTTTGATAAAATGACCTACCACAATATCACAGAATATTCACGAACTAGCTTAGGTACCCGACGTTGTCCGGGAAATGCACGGGGCCACCGCCACATGCCGTAACCTGCCTATGGCCTTCCAGCTGCGATGCGCAAAGTTTAGGATGGTTTGGTTCTTTCGAGATATGTGAAGGGATTTGATCAGCCGTTCCCACCCTATGGGCAACTCTACCCAACCCTACCAAACCTCTACCTATCCACTACCCACCCCTACCCATCCCCTACCCAAACGCTAACCAACCGCTACCTAACCCAAACCCAACACAAACCCAACCCCCAACCAACGCCTACTAAACCTCTACCAACCCCTGCCCAACCCCTACCCAACCACTGCCCAAGCCCAAACTATACCCAAACCCTCCCCAACCCCTACCCAACCTAACCCCTATCCAACCTAACCCCTATCCAACCTCTACCCAACCTAACCCTTGCCCAACATAACCCCTACCCAACCTAGCCCCTACCCAACGTTACCCCTACCCAACCTAACCCCTACCCAACCTAACCACTACCCAACCTAACCCCTACCCAACCTAACCCCTACCCAACCTAACCCCTACCCAACCTAACCCCTACCCAACCTAACCTAACCTAACCCCTACCCAACCTAATCCCTACCCAACCTAACCCCTACCCAACCTAACCCCTACCCAACCTAACCCCTACCCAACCTAACCCCTACCCAACCTAACCCCTACCCAACCTAACCCCTACCCAACCTAACCCCTACCCAACCTAACCCCTACCCAACCTAACCCCTACCCAACCTAACCCCTACCCAACCTAACCCCTACCCAACCTAACCCCTACCCAACCTAACCCCTACCCAACCTAACCCCTACCCAACCTAACCCCTACCCAACCTAACCCCTACCCAACCTAACCCCTACCCAACCTAACCCCTACCCAACCTAACCCCTACCCAACCTAACCCCTACCCAACCTAACCCCTACCCAACCTAACCCCTACCCAACCTAACCCCTACCCAACCTAACCCCTACCCAACCTAACCCCTACCCAACCTAACCCCTACCCAACCTAACCCCTACCCAACCTAACCCCTACCCAACCTAACCCCTACCCAACCTAACCCCTACCCAACCTAACCCCTACCCAACCTAACCCCTACCCAACCTAACCCCTACCCAACCTAACCCCTACCCAACCTAACCCCTACCCAACCTAACCCCTACCCAACCTAACCCATACCCAACCCAACCCCTACCCAACCTAACCCCTACCAACAATTCTTGGTCATCTTAGTACTGGCACCACCCTCACAAAAATGGCACCCAGCCATCATCTCATGGTCATAGATGGTGAATGGTGATGACATGCAACATGCACTGTTCGATGCCCTGGAGCAATTCAAGCTGGGGTCCTATGGGAGTGGCAGGCAGGTGTTGGGTGAAAGGTTAAAAATGGCACCCAACTATCTAACCTAAAACCTAATTATGATTAATGCACCAAATCGTCAGAACAATAATGTCACACATTATTTTTTCTGAAGGTTTGCAAATGGACTCTCATCATTGACTTGGGGCTGAATCAGGTAAGTTTTCATGCTACTCATGATGCAGACGATACTGATGCAGAACATTGTGAGCAGCATGAACACATTCAGTGATAGTACATGTTCGGAGATGTCCTAACACCGGCCGTTTTCATGCTACTCATGATGCAGACGATACTGATGCAGAACATTGTGAGCAGCATGAAAATGTTCAGCGATAGAACATGCTCGGAGTTTACCAGGGCCGGCGCCACATATTTTCGGTTTGGGGGGAGCGCAGCTTTTCCAGAAAAAGGGCTTTTGGCCAAAAGGGCCCATCCAGCCTGCAATATTATGTAATATTATGTAATATATATTTAATATCATTTCCATCTTTCTCGTTCCCGCACGGATTACCATTTATTTATGATCAAACTTGAACACTTTAAATAGAGCATCACAGCCTTTATTTTCAAGTGGCATTTTTTTAGGTTGGGTAGGGGTTGGGTTGGGTAGGGGTTAGGTTGGGTAGGGGTTAGGTTGGGTAGGGGTTAGCATTTCTCAGACAGGCACGTCACACAGTTCAAGTTTTTACTCAATGTGACTAAATTATCAACTATAACTTTTTCATTTCTTGCGACATTTACGAAGGATGTTTACTATAGTTCACTAGTCACCAGAAGGAATTTACTAGTCATCACATTTTCTTTCGGTGCTATCATCTCAGACAGGCACGTAGCCAGGGTTTCGTCCAGGGGGGGGGGGCGGCGCCTCGAAAGGGTCCCCTTCCCGAGCGTTGAAAGGGCCCCTTCCCAAGCGTTGAAAGGGCCAAACAAAACGGATGAAAAGGCACGTTACAAGGATGGAAAAAGCAGTATGACAGGAATGGCATGGGCCATCATACCAACTTTTAGGAGCTGGAGTTAGCAAACTGCCCATATCAACTTTGGAACCAGCGACACCAATTTGGAATCAGCTATACCAACTTGGAATATTTTTTAAGCTCAAGACCTGGAACTCTTAAACAAATTGCGCCGCGAAGCGGCGGGCAAATTTTGAGTCGTATGCCCTGGATATATGCATTCCCATCAATGCGTCACATTGCGTATGGTGCGGACCTCTAAAAATGCTATTGTGCGTTTAAAAGTGCGATCAAAAAAGTGCTAAAGTGAACTATTTTGCCCAATTATATAGGAAAGTAGCAACATAACACATAAATGCGCCGAAAAACGGACCGATTTTTTTTCTCTTCTAACCCGCATATAATTGAATTTGTAGTTAAATTGCGCCGCGGAGCGGCGCAAAAATTTTGGGTTTTATTCCCTGGACAACTGCATTCTTACTGTTGAAAGGCTCAGGGTCCTTTCAGATCGTCTAGGGACCCCTCCGACCTTTTCAACGCCCTTCCGACCTGTTCAGGGACTCATCTGGGATCCGCTAAAAGACATGATGTGGAGTTGGTGATATATATTAAATACAAAGAGAGCTTACTCTACAAGAAAAATTCAAATAGGAAGCTTTCGGGTATATTGTAACACTGACGATATACCAGAAAGCTCCGATTTTAATATTTTTATTTTGGAGTAAGTCCTCTTTGTATTTAATCTTCATCTGGGATCTCTACGTGCTTTTGGCCCTTCCGGTCTGACCAGGGACTCCTCTGACCTTCCAAGAAGCCCCTCTTGTGTGTCAAGGGGCCCATTCGGCCTGTTCAGAGGTCCTTCCGACCTGGCCAGGGACTGCACTGGCTGCTTTGTCGCTCTGCCGACATTCTCAGGGGCCCCTCCGACCTGCCCAGGGGCCCTTTCGGTCTAGCCAGGGGCCCCTCTGACTTGCCCAGGAGCCCCTCCGATCTGCCCAGCGACTCTTCTGGTGGGACTGCGCTGGCTGCTTTGTCGCCCTGCCGACATGCTCAAGGGGCCCTCTGACCTGCCCTAGGGCCCCTCCGTGCTGGCTAGGGCCAATTCGGCATGTTCAGGGGCCCTTCTTACCCGCCCAGGGGTCCTTTCGGTCTGATCAGGGGCCCCTCCGATCTGCACAGGGGCCCTTTGAACTTTCCAGGTGCCCTCTGGTCTCTCCAGGGGCCCTCCAGCCTTCTAAGGGGCCCTTCCGACCTGGCAAGGGACTGCGCTGGCTGCTTTGTCGCCTTGCGACATGCCCCGAAGCCCCTCCGAGCTGACTAGGGGCCCATTCGGCACGTTCAGGGGCCCTTGTGACCCACCTAGGAGCCCTTTCGGTCTGGTCGGGGGCCCCTCTGACCTGCACAGGGGCCTTTTTAACTTCCCAGGGGCCCTCTGTTCTGTCCAGGGGCACTCCAACCTGCTCAGGGGCCCTTATGACCTGGCAATGGACTGTGCTGGCTGCTTTGTCGCCCTGCCGACATGCTCAGGGGCCTCTCGACCTGCCCAGGGGCCCCTCTGTGCTGGCTAGGGGCCCATTCCACGTGTTCAGGGGCCCTCTGACCCGCTCAGGGACCTTTTCGGTCTGGACAGGGGCCCCTCTGACATGCACAGGGCTCTTTTGAACGTCCAAGGGGCCCTCTTGTCTTTCAGAGGGCCCTGGTGGACCTGAAGGGCCTCTGAAGTGCTCTAAACTCTCTAAAGACCACGCTTCGCGTGGTAAAGAGCCCATGATACCGCGCTTCGCGCGGTCTCGTCGGCCCTTCTCGGCGCGCTGCGCCTGCCGAAAAGGGCCCTCCTGGCCTCCAGGCCCCCCCCTCCCCCTTGGCTACGTGCCTGATCTCAGATGACATCAAAACGTCCCGAAGGTGGAACGACGAGCACCGTTCGGGGACGCATATTCGCCCGCGATATCCCGATCAAGAACCTCGCGCGTCTCCTTCTGATGGACATGGCACTTGGCAGACTGCCACAGAGTTGAGCTTGCGCTGCTTCATCGCGCCCCGAGACAGTCTGAGAGAACATTCAGCTCGTCCGCCCGCCAGGCTGGCCGAAAAGGGCCCAGCTGGCGGTTGGAGGGGCAGCTGCCCCTCCTGCCCCCCCCCCCCCCCCCCCCTGTGGCGCCGTCCCTGGAGTTCACCCAGCTATCTAACCTAAAACCTTATTATGACTAACGCACCCACCCGGTTTCAACAAATCAACTGGTATTATAGCCTCTAACCAACTCACCAACTGGTATTTGTTTTTGGTATTTATTTTCTCAAGGTTTGCAAATGTACTCTTATTTTACAAACACACCAACTGGTAGGGTAGAAAGTTTAAACTCTGAACACGTCCTATCATTGAACGTTTTCATGCTAGTCACGCATGTAAATGTTTAGAGATAGGAAGTGTTCAGAGATTCATTCCATTTGTTCAGAGTTCAGGACTCCCATCGTTGATTTGGGGCTGAATCAGGTATGTGTTATTCTTTCTGATGTTCATGCTACTCACAATACAGACAATACTCACATGAAACATCATGAGTAGCATGAAGTGTTCAGAGATTCATTTTTTATGTTCGGAGTTCAGGACTCCCATCACAGATTTGGTGCTGAATCAGGTATATTATTCTTTCGGATTTGTAATGCAGTTGGCAAAAAAAACGCAATTAAACCGACCGACACCTACACTTACAGCCTTACTTACAACCTTTACAGCCTATATACGGCCTTGCTTACAGCCTTCATCAACACACACGCTGCCAACACGCGGCACGCAAATCGCAAACTCCTTGCGCAATTGTAACAAAAGCGCCGGCTGACGCAAGAGAAGGCGCAGAAAAAATGAAAGCATCGTGTCAATACACTACTCCCAGCGGTGTCGATTTTTCAAAACGGTTGGGGGGGGGGGCGAACACACTGGCGGATCCACCTCTCTGTGGGGAGGGCATCCTTTTGAGGCTAAAAGGTAACCCCCATTTTTTTTCCTCTGCGGATTTGGGTCGGTCACCTTATTTTGGTATTCGAGCTTAAGAAATTCACTTTTCAAATTAACAAAAATTGATTTTGTGGATCTTTTTCCCGTAAAAAATCAGTTGGTTTTTATTTTTTGGGCAAAAACACAAACTTTCGCGAATTCGAGATAGCCATTTTGAAGAAAATGTCATTTCATTTGTCTTAACGTTTTTTTGTGCAATTTGCTTCAAAACTCTATTTTCTACGATTGTTCAAACATTTATCATTTTTCCACCAAAAATGGCATGACATGACGCAACGTCATTATCTCCCAAAATACATCAATTTCATTGGAATGTGGTGAGAAGACGTATAATTGATGCAGCATAAGGTACTGCAAATTTGACGTTAATATCTATCATAGTTTTCAAGTTATTGAGAAAATCCAGGAGGGGCAGATTCTGGCCTCCCCCCCCCCCCCCCCCCCCCAGCGGGGCGCGGGTTAAGTATCACCGGGGCTGCTTGAATTGCATCAGGTGCACTGTTTTGTCTATCATTGAAAGCAAGGGATTCATACAAACTTCAAATTCAATCACTCGAGAGAAAAAAACTTCCGTTTGTATGAAGTTTTCTCCTAAGATCATTGTTTTTCACTTTCAGTGCAGGGAACGCGCGGGGGGCATACTTGTATTGAATGCCCCTCCCAGATTCCTGTGGGGGGCATTTCCCCTGATGCCCCCCCCCCCCTGGATCCGCCAGTGCCAGAAATTACCGCCAAGGAGAGCCTCTGCCAGACACTTAATGAAATTCATTTTCCCATTTTCCAAATTTGTATAAGCAATTGCGAAAGTTGTGTCATGCCGCGAAGCGGCGTGAAATTTTCCGGTTTTTGACTGTGGATAGCTGGATTTTGACTGCTGCAAAGACAATTCTTACGATTTTACGATAAATTGGGAACGCGCGCGGGGGGGGGGGGGGGCATACTTGTATTGAATGCCCCCCCCCCCCCCGATTCCTGTGGGGGGGGGGGGGGCATTTGCCCCTGATGCCCTCCTCCCCTGGATCCGCCAGTGGCCGACCAGGGACGAATCCAAGGGGAGCCTATCAGTGCCATGGCTTTACCGAAACCACCAAAATTGGCTGAAAATTCACACATTTTAAAGAAATTCTAGGCAACTTGTACAAAGGACAGTATTTGTAATCAATTCATAATGCAAAAACAGACGAAATCTCATGAGTTTTGGAATTCTGTCCGACGCATAGGCGTAACCACCTTCCGAAAGTAGGTGGGGACGGAGGCACTTTGAAGTCGATTCTTTCCATGCAACGCCCATAGGCGTAATGTTAAAATCCGAAAATGCTACTGGGGACTGATCTCCAGTGACCCCAGTGGTGGTTGCGCCCTTGGTCGGACGGCCCCTCAAACCAACGTTTTGGGCCGGTCTGCATCCGCCAGAAGATCCGAGTCCCTACTTGGAACCCTTACTTAGTAAAACAGCAAAGTTAACCTGCCATTGACTGGGGGGGGGGGGGGGGCAAATATCTCCCCCTGACGAATTTTCGCAATAGCTCAAAAACCAATAGCGATATCACCGTGAAACTTTGGGTACCTTCTCCTACACCAATTGTACGTCTTCTGTGCATAAATGAAGCAATTTTGTCGAGAAAAAAAGAAGAGATATAACGAATTTAGTGACGTCACTACACACGAGTTTGGCGAAGAAAAAAATCAGCTAAACTTTCAGAGATCATACAATGTCTATATTTTGAGCAAAATGCAATAAAAAAACGTCAGCAAATAGCATTTGGCAAGGGCTACAAAACAGATTCTCGGATTTGTGAACACTGGTTTTTGACCCCTAAAAAAACATTTATAAGAAATAAATTAAAACAACTATTTCTTCGGGAAAATGCCCTAAAAATCAAACATTGCAAATATGTTAAAAATTCACCGGATTTCGCATCTTTATACATAAAGAGGTGATTTAAAAAACTTTTCCTTGTAAAAGCTGCGTAGACTTCCTTTTGAAATAGGAAACGTGTCAATTTGTTGCCCATTTCAGGCGGTTTGGGAGGCTTGGCCGCTTTGCCCCCTCTTGGATCCGCCAGCGGCCAAAAACATTGGGGGGGGGGGCGAGGGTACCATTGGGGGGGGGGGGGCGAACTCAACATTGGTGGGCCGAGGGCCGCCCCAAAAGTATATAAATCGACACCTATGACTACTCCCGTCGTAATGCAACTCAAATAAAATTAATTGTAACATTTGTAAGCCACAATTAACCCGACAGTCACTGGGGTATATTCTGTAACACGACTCACTGGGGGGGGGGGGGGGGGCTTTTTTAGCCTCCCTGGTATCTTCAGAACCAATGATCGCAGCGGGACGCGCAAGGCGGCATTCGAAAGCACTCAATGAGATAAACCTAACGCACACTGAAAAATGTCAAATTAAGGTCACATGTCAGGTCACGGTCAAGTCAAACGTCAAAATCGAGGTATTTGAGTTTATGGACAATACTTGCCATCCATGGCCTTCGATTGTGCCTATGATCACCCAAAGTGGTGTCAAAGGTATGATACATATCCCACATGAGCTAAAGTGAGATTGTTAGGAAAGGTCAAGGTCAAGGTCAGGTCACAAAAGGTCACTACACACAAAATATCTACGAAAGTCATGCGGCACATGTTTTATGGATGCTTTTACGCGTATAATTCGACAGTGATAATCATTTTACCACCTGACTTCATTTACGTGAAGTTAGTGTCAAGTTCAGTTCAAGTAAAAAAATCTACAGTGATATAC